>CM031392.1:13031961-13260338 GCA_018350135.1 Citrus trifoliata | reverse complement strand
TAAGCTTAATGGATTCAACGAGCCTACACTAAAGCATGTCTTTTTGGCCTCCCTACCAGAAGAACTCCAACCCGACATTCAGCGGCAGCTCACCGCCTCCAATCTTGTCATTGACAATATATCTCTTGGCAAAATTTTCCAACTCGCCAAAACTTGTCTTGATAAGCTTTGTGAACAGAAACAATTCTTCAAGGACTTGTTGAAAGATAAAGAACCATTCAGAAGTGCCTGCAAAAAGCCTTATCTGCAAATCAAATGCAAACAGAAGAAGGATTGTGATTGCAGTCCCAAAAAGAAAAAGCATTTTCGAAAGTTCAAATCTCCAGAATTCTCATCCAGACCCTACAGGTCCAGAAAACCTTACAGATTCTTCAGAAAGCGGTCTTCTTCTTCCAAAGACTCCAAACGAAGAAAATCCAGCAGATGTTTTATCTGCAGGAAAAAGGGTCATTTTGCCAAAGACTGCCCCAACAAAAGAGCCAAGTCCATTCGTCTTGTCGAACATCTTCAGGCTACTACGGATTACTCTCCTCAACAGGATGAACTGGAATTATACTTCTCTGAACAAGATGAACCCAATGATGAAACAGTGTTCGCACTCCAACAATCTTCTGATGATTCCGACAGTGATCAGTCCCAAGTCATTTTCCATCAACAGCTCTTGTCCCTTGATACTACAGTTCCTATACCTTCCATCAAACTCCAAATCCTGCCTTCAAAATTCCAAAGGCCCATTCCAGTAATTGGTCTTATCGATACTGGTGCACAGCGCAGTATGATAAATCCTCATATTCTCCCACCAGACTCCTGGACCCAATCTGAAGAACATTTCAAAGCTGTTAATGGCAAACTGTTCACCACCTCTTTGATTACCAAAAAACCCATTGGTATCCAGATTTTCCCTAATTGTGTCATTTGGACCAAAGTCATTGGTTCAACTCTTCCTAATAAAGATATTTTGTTAGGATTTGACATTCTTCACCAGATCAAACACCTTCAAATCATCCCTCATGGAATTCGAGTCAAGTCCATGTTCAAACCATTCACAGATATCTTGAAACTCTACAATCTGTCTGAAACCCCTCATCCCTACCAGGATATTTGCACCAAAATTTTGAGATTTTGTCCAGAGTCTCATTCTGAGTTCACCCATCCAACTCCTTTGTGGAAAAATCAGTCTTTCTTTGTTAAGTTACCCTTCAAACTTAATGAAGACATTAATCCCACCAAAGCTACTCATCCAGGAATGAGTCCATCTGACTTACTCCTAGCCCAACAGGAATGTTCTCAATTGTTAGCCCAAGGGTTAATTGAGCCCACAACCTCTCAATGGGCTTGCCAAGCCTTTTATGTTGAAAAGCATTCTGAAATTGTTCGAGGAAAGAAACGCCTAGTCATTGACTACCAGCCCTTAAACATGTTTTTGCAAGATGACAAATTTCCCTTACCTCGCCGACAAAGCATGTTTACTTTTCTCAAAAATGCCCAGATTTTTTCAAAATTTGATTTAAAATCAGGTTTTTGGCAATTAGGCATTGAACCCTCTGAGCGATATAAGACAGCTTTTTGCATTCCTAATGCCCATTTCCAATGGACGGTCCTACCCTTTGGTCTCAAAACTGCCCCATCCATTTTTCAAAAATCCATGATCAAAATCTTTCAGCCTCTCCTGTCTAATGGATTGATTTACATTGATGATATTTTACTTTTTTCAGGATCACATGATGACCATCACCGACTACTCAACCAGTTCTATGATATTGTCCAAAGTCATGGAATCATGCTATCTGCCAGGAAAAGCACCATTGCCACAGATACCATCGAATTTCTTGGTATGATCATAAAAGATGGCCATTACCAGCCAGGAAAGCACATTGCCCAAGAGTTGCTTCACTTTCCAGATCAGCCACTTTCCAAAAAGCAGGTCCAGCAATTTCTTGGCATTATCAATTACATCAGAGACTTTATCCCACATGTGGACCACTACACTCGACACCTCTCGGCCTTATTGAAGAAAAAGCCTCCTGAGTGGAATGATGACCACACAAATGCTGTCACTACTCTCAAGCAGATTGCGCAAAATCCGCCTCCTTTAAAGTTGATTGCAGATGGAAAGCGCATACTACAGACAGACGCAAGTGATGAATCATGGGGTGCCATTCTCCTTGAAGAACTCAATGGAAAAGAACACTTTATCGCCTACGCTAGTGGACATTTTTCTGACACACAGCAGCACTACCATAGCGTGTTCAAAGAAATCTTAGCGGTAAAGCATGGCATCAAAAAGTTCGAGTACCATCTCATTGGCCACCACTTCCTCATCCGAATGGACAGCTCAGCCTTCCCCAATATTCTCAATTTCAAAGGCAAAACTATTCCAGAAAAGATGTTACTCCGATTAAAAGATTGGTTTTCTAAATATGATTTCTCAGTAAAGCATATAAAGGGATCCCAGAACCTTATCCCTGATATGCTCTCTCGACTTTCAAAACCAGAGACACCTCCCATTCTGTTTTCCACCACATACCATTTTCCAATCATTGCCATGGCTACATCCTTACCTCCCGAAGCTCTTACCAAAAAACCCTTTCCCTTGAATAAAACATTCTCTTCTGTTTTTGCCATCCAAGAGTTTGTAAGAAAAGCTGTTTTCCGTTTTTTCATGAAAGCTTACCTTATGGCTGATTCATTTCCATTTTCTACTTTCCATCCTGAAAATCTGTTTCTTACAGGTTTAACCCTTGACCCATCCAGAGAAATCACTGAAGACGAGTTATGGTACCTCTGGTGCCTAACTACTCTTTATGCAACTAAGCTCATCCTACCCATCGCCCCCACTTTGTCTCATCTTCTTAATCCAGACAAAGCTACCTCTCTCATTTGGACATTACTTGAGTGGTTTTCACCAATTCCATGGTGGAGACAAAAGCTCCAACACTTCTCAGAAATCCATAACCTTGATCGTATGCCACTCTCTGAAGCTCAAATGTGGACATCCGTGTTCATAATTCACAGGCCTTATTTCCAACACCCAGATACACAGTTCTTTTGGACACAGGATCAGGTATACGAATGGTTCACTGCACCACATCCCGCCATCATTGAAAATGAGATCCAGCCTACCTTGCATAACTACCTCCACCAATTAAACCACCAAACTCCGCCACATAAGGATATCGTTCACACATCCTTAGGCCCACAACATGACCTCATCATGATCCCTACTCCATCAGCCAGATCCAAGCCACCATCCACAGGAATCCTTATCAAAGAAGAAAGGCCAGACTACACTGACTTTCTTTTCCAAGATTCTCAAGACCCTTGGGAAGAATTTCTTCCTCTCAGCCAACACCTTCATCAGTTCCCCCAACCAACAATGGATGAACCTGGACCCTCCGAACCAGGACCATCAACCCGACCTTCCAAAAAATCACCTCGGCCTTCTAAAGTTGACAAAGCCACCCAGACTTCCCCTAAGTATACTTTACAGTGTACTCCACGAGCCGATCATTGCCCTAATCCACCATGCCGTGGTCCCTCCTGTCAACATCCTAAACGTCCGAAGCTTCCCAACAACTTTTTCCGCAAACCGCACCACTCCGGTGATACAGATCCCGATGCAACGGAAAGTTCCTCCGAAGATGACTACATGAACCTCCACTCTCCATAAAAGTTATTTGTCTTGTTGTAATCATGGTTGCTTTTGCTTTTACTTTTGCTTTTGCTTTAAGCTTTTATCAAAGTCATGCTTTATTAAAGCATCTTTGTCCCTTTGTAATAATTAAAGGTGTGTAATCATGTAACTTTACTTTTACTTTAAAGATAGGGGTCCTGTCCTATCTTCCGGAGATTCCTCCTCTATATAAGGAACTCTCACCTCCTTTGTAAGATAGAGAAAGTTTTCCAGAAATAAACTCGTGTGTTTTCTCTCACCATGAACTTCTAAACTCTTCTCTCTCTCTGCAAATGAAGTTTTAAAGAAAAGAAAAGGAAAAGGGATTTTAAATTTGTTCATTTTGAAACTTAAGCAAGTATGCTTTGCACTTGCCTTTAGCAAGGATCCTGTGCATCAGAAAGCTTTCGAAGTTTTCTTATCTGGTTTGGTACCCTGTTTTGACTAGCAAAAGTCTGTTTTGGGTTGTATAACCCGAGAAGAAAATGAAAGTTTTCCTGATTTCCTATTTTGAGTATATCGGCTGGAATACCTAAGGGTTGCGGGCTACTGGTCCAAAGGAAGTTTAAATAGCTTGGCGGAAACATATCCATTGCCAAGGACTTCGTCCCTTAGACAACGCCACGTACTCAAAATATACATACTCTGGTGTGGCTGCTGGGATTAGTTATATTATGTTATAAGGTTGCTGAGGTGGCTAATGTGTTGGCGTTTGTGGGGTCCAAGAGAATAAGCAGTTAGTTATAACGACTTGGTTCTGTTATTGAAGGCACACGTAAGCTTGAGAGACATCCTTTTTTACTTCATCATTATAGAGAGAAAACAATAAACTTATGCTGCGTTTACTTTTTGGATTGGAGTGGGAATCCTGAGAAGTGGGAATTCTTGGATTAGGAGTGTGGAGTGGGAGCGGGAGTAGGGTGTTTACTTAAACTAAATGAAAGTATGGATTGTCAATCAGAATCCTAATTATTTGTTTATTTTGTCTTGGATTGGGAGTAAATTGTTTTAAATTACAATTTTATCCTTATGTACAGAATTATAATTTGTAATTAAAAAATTAATAAAAAATATTTGGAAAATAAAATAAATATTTTATTATATTTCTAAATTAATAATAATTACTAATATTCTTAATTATGTAAATCATAATTTTTTATTAATTTTAATTTAAATTATGTGAATAAAAATTATTAATAATAGCAACACAAATGAAATATTATTATTGATAATATAGTACAAAATTAATAATTTTTTAGAACAAATTATTTATTATTATTAATTAAATAATTAATTAATATTTATTAAAATTAATGTTTAATATTATTAATTTAAATATAATATTTATTTATTTTATTAAATATTATTTATTTATTTAATTATAGGGATAAAATGGGAAGAGGGGGGAGTGGATTCCCACTCCCACCTCCCCCCATGGGAGTGGGAATCCCACTCCCCACTCCCCACTCCAAATTGAGTGGGACCCACGGATTCCCACTCCCACTCCCCCCTCTTTTAAGGTAAGTAAACACTGGAGTGGGAGGAATCCACATTCCACACTCCCACTCCAGAAAGTAAACACTACCTTAGAGGTTTTAATCTGTATTGTGGAGTTGTCTTTGTAATCAGCCATTCTTGATCAATAAAGCTTCTGCCCTAGCTGGCATTTTTCAGCTGTGGATGTAGGTTCCTTTGTGGAACTGAACAACGTTAATTTCTTTGTGAGCTATAGTTCTTGATTCCTCTATTTTTTTGTTTCTTATTCTTTCTTGTAATTGTTGATTCTGAGTTCGTGGGTTAGACATTCTTGCTTTAAGAGTTTGATATAGCTCTGTTTACATAACAAACTGGTATAAGAGCTTGGTGTTGGTTGGTAAACAATTCCAAAATGTCAACCACCAGATTTGATTTAGAGAAATTTAATGGAGAAAATGACTTCTATCTTTGGAGTCTAAAGATGAGAGCAATTCTGATTCAGCAAGGGCTTGATAGTGCTCTTGATGATGAAGAAGATCCAATGGCCAAGAAAGAAAAGGGTGAAGGTTCTTCAGTTTTTGGTGGAGACCAGAGAGCCATTAACAAAAAGGCCCATAGCACAATTATCTTGCATCTTTATGATGGAGTATTGGGAGAGGTGGCAAAAGAAAAATCTGCGTCCGAGTTGTGGTTAGAGGAGATTATACCCACCAAACTCCGCCCCATAAGGATATCTTTCACACCTCCCTAGGCCCACAACATGACCTCATCATGATCCCTACTCCATCAGCCAGATCCAAACCACCATCCACATGCATCTAGATGAGTTTAATAAACTCATTCTTGATCGTGAGAATGTTAACATAGTCCTTGAAGATGAAGACATGGCACTCATTTTACTAAGTTCTCTTCGAGACGCTTAGACTCTCATGTTGAAAGATGTCAAAAATGCTATGGAACCCAAGGATTTAAAAAAAAGGACAGAAGGGAAAGTTCAGAGCAATGTAGAAGGCCTGGTTGCTAAAGGAAAGCCAAATAAGAAAAACAACAAACAGAAAAAGAACAACAATAAAAAAGATAAAGGAGAGAAAAAGAAGAAGAAGAGGAAATGCTATTTCTACCCAAAGGAGGGGCACTACATTAAAGATTGTTTTGAGAAAAAGAAGCTTGAAGAACTTCAAAAGAAGTCAAATGGGAAGGCTATAGTAGCTTCGGAGGATGAAGGAGATTATGATGATGCTGATGTCTTGGTGGCTGCAGAGAAACACCCTACTGGTGAGTAGATTTTAGACTCTGGTTGTTCTTTCCACATGTGCCCTAATAAAGAATTCTTTAAAATATTTGAAAATGTGAATGGTGGGAAGGTACTGTTGGGGAATAATCTTGCTTGCAAGGTAGCTGGAATAGGAACCATTAGCTTGAAAATGTTTGATGGTGTCACTAGAGACTTGCATCATGTGAGATATGTTCCTGAACTCAAAGGGAATCTAATATCCCTAGGAATGGTTGATTAGCTAGGGTGTACTATTAAGGCTGAAAATGGTGAAATACAGGTTATTGACAAGGGTGCTGTTACTACAAAAGACGTTAGAAAAAATGGGCTGTATGAACTTGTTGGGGAGGACCTGTGCATGGGATCTCAGCAAGTGTGACCAGCGATAAAACTAAGCTCTGGCACGTGAGACTAGCTCATATCAGTGAAAAAAGGTCTCAGGGAGTTAAGTAATCAAGGCCTGTTTGGGGATGACAAAATTTCCTCTTTAAAATTTTGTGAGAAATATGTATTTGGGAAGGCTAAAAGGCAGAAATTCAGCATGGGAAAACAAGAAACCAAGCAAACCTTAGATTATATCCATTCAGATCTTTGGGGGCCATCACAAGTTCCATCTCTAGATGACTTCTCACGGAAGGTATGGGTTTATGTGTTAAAACACAAAAATGAGGCTTTGGAGAAGTTTAAACTCTGATGGAGAATCAAACTGATAAGAAAATAAAAAGGCCGAGGACAGATAATGGATTGGAATACTGCAGTAAAGAATTTGAAGAATTTTGCAAATCAAAAGGCATAGAATTGTTGCATATACTCCACAACAAAATGGGCTTGCAGAGAGAATTAACAAAACTTTAATAGAAAGGGTTAGATGTATGCTACTAAATGCAAGTTTATCTAAAGTTTTTTGGGCTGAGGCTGTCATAACAGTTGCCTACTTGATCAACAAATGCCCATTTTCAGCTCTAGACTTCAAGACACCACAGGAGATTTGGTCAGGGAAGCCACTAGATTTGAGTAACCTAAGAATTTTTGGGTGCCCTGCATATGCTTATGTAAAACAAGGTAAGCTTGAACCAAGGGCTATTAAAGGATATTTCTTAGGGTATCCAGAAGGCATAAAGGGGTACAAGTTATGGACGATTGATGGCAAGCCTTCTAGAATACTTGTTAGCAGGGATGTTATATTTAATGAAAAGTCAATGCTGCAGTCAAAAGTGGAAACTGAGATTACTACTACACAGTCTAAGACAACAGAAAGTGATGAACAGAAGGTGGAGTACTCTGATAGACATCAGACTACTGAAGAAACCACTGAACTATCCAAAGAAGGGAAGAAATCATCCGAATTGGAAGATTACCAACTTGCAAGAGATATGGAGAAAAACACTGTCAAAATGCCAAGGAAATATGGCATAACTGATCTTATTTCTTATGCACTAACTGTTGTTGATGAATTAAATGGTGGAGAGCCTATAAGTTTTAGAGAAACAATGAGCAATGGTTATAAATGAAGTGGCCTACTACAATGCAGGATGAAATAACCTCACTAAAGAAGAATAACACCTAGATCTTAGTTGAAAGACCTACTAATAAGAAACTTGTTGGCAGCAAGTGGATTTATAAATTGAAGGCTGGAGCACAAGGCCAGACTTGTGGCAAAGGAATTTACAAAAAGGGAAGGAGTTGACTTCAATGAAGTGTTCTCACCTGTAATTAAATACAGCTCTATAAGGCTGTTGTTAGCGCCCTCTGCATACTATGACTTGGAATTGGAGCAAATGGACGTTAAAACTACTTGTTTGCTTAAAAAGAGCTTGTATCGCCTCAAGCAATCCTCTAGGTAGTAAATTTGATATCTGTGTGTATTACATATTCTTAACACTAGTGCTACTATTTACTTACTTCTTTATGTTGATGACATGCTTATTGTATGGAAGCAAAATGAAGGAATAGAGAAGCTCAAAGTGGAACTCAGCTTTGAATTTGAAATGAAGGATTTGGGTGCAGCCACAAAAATCATGGGTATGCAGATTATAAGAGACATACACTCAAACACTCTATTCCTTTCTCAAGCTGACTATGTGAAGAATGTTCTAACTAGATTCAACATGGAAGATTCAAAACCTGTTTCAACACCTCTATCAGCACACTTCAAGTTATCTAAGTCACTAGAACCTGTAACTGATGATGACATTAACTATATGAAAAAGATTCCCTATTCTAGTGCTGTTAGCAGCATAATGTATGCCATGGTTTGCACTAGACTTGACTTGGCACATGGAGTTGGTGTTATCAGTAGGTTCATGCCTCGCTCCATTTATTCATCTTTGAGGCCAAAAGGAAGGATTGTCCGTTGGTAATGGGCATTTGGAATACAAAAAGTAGTTTTGTATTGTTCTGAAGGGTGAACGCCAAGTTGCCAAAAACCAAACTTCAGGTCGAAGTTTGAAAAGATTTGAGCATTTTTTAGGCGGACAAAAAGGGTGTGTCTGTTGGGTAATGGAAACTTCTGATCTTGGAGAAAATTATTGAGTGGTTGATAGTCAATGACTAATTATTTTTTACCACGAAGAATTTCAGACCTTTTTTCAACATAGAAAGCTTGACAAGCCCATTGAGAATTTGTGGGCTCAATGAGGCCTTGTTTTAGCAATTGCGCACATTCTTGTTGGGCCAAAATAAGGTCTTGTGGGGTCATTCCTGTATGGGTAGCTTTGGTTGGGTTGCCGTCTTCATTTAGTTTGAAAGGTAAGGATATGAAGAACTTTAGGTTTTTCCACAATGGGTTTGGATGGGTAAAAAGGCTATGGTTTTTAGGACAAAATTTGAGGATTTGATTTGTAATGGACTGGTATGTGGGTGGTGAATGGGCTAAAGAATAGATCTTTAGAGTGCTGATGAAGGGTTTAATCATGGATTTGATGTCAAAACCTACAAGAAGATCTTTGTTTGGCAAAGCTGAACCAATTAGTTTTATCCAAACAACACAATTAGAAAATAATTGAATTCCTATTGGATGTCTAGTAACTAATTTAGTTATAAAGATCTTTCCATCAGTTGCTTTGAAGTGTTCTTCCTGAGTTTTCCAATACTCAGTAGGAAGAATAACAGGATTAAGCATGCTTCGCTGAGCACCAGTATCGAGAAAACCAATGGATGTGATGGGTTTATGATATCTGGAAAGGACAATTTGGATTTTGACAGAAGGTATGGGTATGGTATGGTCATGGATTAGGATGAAGGAGGGTTGGACTGTGTAGACAGGTTCAAAATCAGAATTGTCTGAATCACTGGATTCTACTGGTAAGGCAAAGACTGTATCATCGTTTGGTTTCTGAACGTTCAACTTGGTCTGTGTTTAAGGAAAATTCTATAATGAATTCCAGGTGTTGGATAAGCTTGACTGCCTTCTGAGGTTTGATGGGACAGTCTTTGGCAAAATGACCTTTCTTTTTGCAAATGAAACATATGCTCTTCTTTCTGTTAGGAAAATCTTTGGAGTGGGATTGCTTTCTCCTTAAAAAGCGAACTCGTTGAGTACGCCATTTCCTGGATGGAAATGGGTATATGGATTTCTTGAAATGAGATTTTTTCTTTAATGAACAGTCACATCTTTTTGGATCTTTGCACTTGATAGCCAAGTAAGGCTTTTTGCAAGCAGATCTGAAAGTTCTTTGTCCTTGATGAGGTCCTGGAAGAATTTATTTTGTTCACACAATTTGTCAAGACATCCAATGATAATGTGTCAATGTTGAGCTTGTGAGCAGCTAACTGACGCTGGATCTCTGGTTGTAATTCTTCTAGAAGAGGGGCTAGAAATACGTGTCTGAGAGTAGCATCGTTGAATCCATTTAGCTTATAATAAAGCAATTCGCTTGTAGTGAAAATGGAGATTTTTTTTTTTGTTGAGAGAACAACATTTCATGTTGAGATAATCGCGTCTTGCAACTTCAAAAATAGCACTTGGTTCTCCAATAAATTGATCATGGAGAAGGGCTAAAGCCTAAGAAACATCAAGAATTTGAATGAACTGAAGTTGTCTATATTGTCCAAGACTGTCAAACCAATCTCGAAGAGAACCCGTAAACCGAGTACTGAATTCTCATAGAATAGATTGGGTTGTGGCATTTGGAGCTAACATTTTGAGATTGATCCAAGCAGACAACTCTTGTAGTCTTTCTCTCCACTTTGTAGCAGGGATATCATCCAAAGTAAACCATGAACCATTTGAAGGTTTGGAGACTTTTGTTGGAGTGGAACTGACTAAGAAGATTCACCAGTTTCGTGATTTTCTTCATCGATGTCAATAAGGTTCAGTTCTTGGGCCAATGTCAGTGGCACCAAATTGTTCATTAGGTTTTGCCATGAGGAGTTTGGAAATATCAGCTAGATTTGAATCAGAAGTGTTTGAGTCAGACAAATCAGATGACTCAATGGATGATGAAACTGATTATGAAGGGGAATTTTTTATAGAAGAATTGAGAGATGGAGAATGGAAAATTTGTTGAGCAGAATATTGGTACATGGGCTGCTTTTCTACGGAATCAGAGGTTTGGATTGGTGGTGGTTGGGTAGATTCAGGTAAAGAAGTTGGTGATGGAGAGGGTGATAGTTCAAATCTGGATGTCTGTGGATTTTGTTGAGGAATGTGTTTTGAAATGGGACTGATTTTGGGGTTTTCTTTGGTTTTGGCTGAGGTCGTGGATGTAGAGGAAACAAAGTGTGGGTCATACCAAAAAGTCTAGAAGGTTCAAAATTCAGGAAGAAGTTGATGGCAAGAAAGGATAGTAGCTAGGATTAATTACTGGTAATGGAGCAAAACTTGTAAAAAAGGTAGGCTGGACCTATTTTGAATCAATCCTGACAATTTCAGCTTTTAAAGCTCTTATCTCAACATCGTTTTTATCAAAATCAGGACTATAGACTCATTGAGCAAGCATAGCCCAAAGTTCAGAGTCAAGTTGAGTAACTCTGTTATGAAGATTTTCATAAAAGATGGCCATTACCAGCCAGGAAAGCACATTGCCCAAGAGTTGCTTCACTTTCCAGATCAGCAACTTTCCAAAAGGCAAGTCCAGCAATTTCTTGGAATTATCAATTACATCAGAGACTTTATCCCACATGTGGACCACTACACTTGCCACCTCTCAGCTTTGTTAAAGAAAAAGCCTCCTGAGTGGAATGATGACCACACAAATGCTGTCACTACTCTCAAGAAGATTGCGCAAAATCCGCCTCCTTTAAAGTTGATTGCAGATGGAAAGCGCATACTACAGACAGACGCAAGTGATGAATCATGGGGTGCCATTCTCCTTGAAGAACTCAATGGAAAAGAACACTTTATCGCCTACGCTAGTGGACATTTTTCTGACACACAACAGCACTACCATAGCGTGTTCAAAGAATCAACCTTTTTCTCAACCTGGTTGGTTTTGTGTGTAATGTTGTCTACCTTATGATGCAAGGTAGTGATTGCTTGGTTTTGCCAGTATGTTCTTCTAAATGACCAGTAGGAGTTACTACAAATGGGACAAATGGTTTGGAGATGAAACTCTTTTGTTGGTCAATATGTTTTTCCAAAGGCGTGAACTGGGCTTGGTATTCTATAGATGTTGATGGGGAAAACATCATACAAAGACAAGACGGTTGTGATTGGGGCACAAAGAAGTTGATCGTGGATTATAAATAAGCCTAAACTTTATTCTTCCTAGGTCGATGCCCGAGCGGTTAATGGGGACGGAATTCAATGGAATTGTTTGATCTTAAAGGGGATCCTCTATAATTTCGCACGTCAAGGAGAGGTTCACCATGATGTGGGGTACTTGTTTGATTTTTCCCTTCCAGAAAGAATGAAATGTTAGGAGTGGGATTAGCATGGATGGTCTCATGGGTTGATTGTATTCTGCAGTTGAGCAAAGCAGGTTCATGGTTTCGAATCCAGGCAAGACCTTTGTGATAGATGGGTAAAGGTGCTTGAGAATCAAGCTCAGGTGGTTCTTTAGGATGAGCAGCATGGTATCGACAAGCTGGATAAATAATCTTTTTAGACTTGCGCTTGCATCTTTTGGGTTCATCATCATCTTTTTCAATATCTTGCCAACAAGGACAACCCGCATCACAGTTGCCAGAGGCTGGGACATCCCACAAGAAGTGTCCATGAAGTTTGCTGGGTATATGGGAAAAGCTTGAATGGGTAGGTTTTCTTGTTTTGTGTGTACATAAGTGATCATTGAAGATTATGTAAAAGATAATCTGGGTGGTTTTAAGGACAAACTGGGTGGTGGTTTGAAAGTAAGACGAACAGTTCCATCTGAATTTTTCTAAAAATGACTTTTAGAAGTTTGTATGGGTTCAAAATTTTGATGAAATTGTTCATAATTAAACAACCATTCTAAAGGCATGAGTTTGATCAATTCTTATCGAGAAATTTGCCTTGGTATTTGAATAATGGTTGGGATCTCTTCAAATTCTGCAAGAATCATAAGGGCTTATGAATTTACAGTTTGTGGAGTTGGCAAATCCAAAGCATGATTTTGCAGTCGATAAACAAGCTGATGGTGCAGGTAGCTATTTTAGCTGAGGTTATTTGTTTAGCTCCTTGAAGTTGGATCTGAACTTTTAAAGTGGTGGCAAGGTTGGAATCAAGAAGTGAAAGATTAAAATTGGGATAAAAGGTAAGCAAAGCACTTCCGGCATGGAGGGTGGTGAGAACTGTGCCAATAATGGCATGCTGATATTGCTTAAACCTGGTGTCAAGTAAATCAATTCTGGCCGTGACAGGTAAACCTTTTCTCCCATGAACTTCTGAGGATTAGGCGAACACCTCCAAGGTAAAGATGTGTATAGCCTTCACGTTTCCATGTAGAGATCAATTCTGAGGGTATCTCAAGAGTGACATATTGTTCAGTTGTAGTAGCTTGCAAAGCACACTGATCGAGTCGGGACGACTGGATGTATTCTTTAGGATGAGGTCATTTGGTGCAAATCAGGGTTTTGATACTTCTGGTAAAAGAAGGTTTTTTATACAAGTGATATGGACTAATAAGAGGTAAAGAGGATTCATTGATTTGAATAGATTCAGGAATATATGAGTATTCAACATGATTCTCTATCTTACTGGCTGTTAGCTTAGTACAGGATTTAGGTAAAGAAAGAGTAGAAGAAAGATTAACTGGAGTAGATGAAGAAGTAGAAGTAGCTGAGGATGATGATGAAGCCATGTGATTTAGATTTTCTATTCTTTAATGCTTTGATTCCTAAGGCATTGAACTCTTATAACCTATACCAATGTCAAAGAATGATTTCTGTCGTCAATGATTTCTAATACCAAGTGGGGGACGAGAATGACGTGGTTACGAGATACAAGACATTCCGTTTGACGAACTAAGAGTATAGACAACCCAGAAAGACACATACTCTCCTTGGTCACTTAGTCTAAAGGAAGGGTTCTGATGCACAAGATCCATTTTCAAGGCAAGTGCAGAGCATACTTGCAAAAGATAGACATTGAATAAGGGTAAGAGCTCTAAACCTAAAGAATTTTAGGATTAAAGAATGGAAATGAAGATTTTAGTTATCCATAGGGTGGAATATTGAAACTTGAAATGTTATCGAAAACTTCCTCTGCTTTTTATTCAAAATAACTCTCCTTATATAAGGATAAGGAGGAGAAAAGACAAAAGCTGGATCGAGATCATTCCAGCTGGCATACATGCACACTTATTTTACAAAAGTAGGTAAGGGTCACTGGTCTAGTGTAGCTGACAGAAGTAAAGTGCATGATTACATAAGGACAAACAACTTTTAAAAACTAAAGCATAAAGCTAAAGCATAAACTACTTTATTTTACATTATTACAAAGTGACAAATCTCTTAAAGAGATATTGACGCATCTTCAGATGAGGAGGAATCTGTCTCATCAGGGTCACAATCAGGGTCTTTTGTCTTTCTTGAAGATTTTTTCTGGATGACAACATCTTAGAGCACATGGCCAAGGGCAATCTTGGGCTTTTGGTGATAGAGGAGTTGGCTGAGGGAAATGTTATGGTTGGGTTGAAAATGTTGGATATGGAGTTCTATTACCATGGTGGCGTAGAAAGCTACAACAGATTGCTGACACACATCGTCTTCTTTGTCCCTTTGTATAATGAAAGGTGTGTAATTATGTAACTTTACTAAAAAGATAGGGGTCCTGTCCTATCTCTCTGAGATTCCTTCTCTATATAAGGAACTCTCCTCTGCTTGTAACATATAGAAGTTTGCCAGGAAATAAACTCAAGAGATATATTGTCAATGACAAGATTGGAGGTGGTGAGCTGCCGCTGGATGTCTGGTTGGAGTTCTTCTGGAAGGGAAGCCAGAAAGACATGCTTGAGTGTAGGCTCGTTGTAAATAAGTATTATTTTAAGTACGTGGCGTTGTATAAGGGACGAGGTCCTTGGCAATGGATATGTTTCCGCCAAGCTATTTAAACTTCCTTTGGACCAGTAGCCCGCAACCCTTAGGTATTCCAGCCGATATACTCAAAATAGGAAATCAGGAAAACTTTCATTTTCTTGTCGGGTTATACAACCCAAAACAGACTTTTGTTAGTCAAAACAAGGTACCAAACCAGATAAGAAAACTGCGAAAGCTTTCTGATGCACAGGATCCTTGCTAAAGGCAAGTGCAGAGCATACTTGCTTAAGTTTCAAAATGAACAAATTTAAAACCCTTATTCCTTTTCTTTTCTTTAAGACTTCATTTGCAGAGAGAGAGAGAAGCTTAGAAGTTCATGGTGAGAGAAAAACACACGAGTTTATTTCCTGGCAAACTTCTATATGTTACAAGCAGAGGAGAGTTCCTCATATAGAGAAGGAATCTCAGAGAGATAGGATAGGACCCCTATCTTTTTAGTAAAGTTACATAATTACACACCTTTCATTATACAAAGGGACAAAGATGCTTTAATAAAGCATGACTTTGACAAAAGCTTAAAGCAAAAGCAAAAGTAAAAGCAAAAGCAACCATGATTACAAACGAGACATAATGACAACAAGACAAATCACAACAAGACAAATAACTTTTAGGGAGAGTGGAGGTTCATGTAGTCATCTTCGGAGGAGCTTTCCGTTGCATCGGGATCTGTATCACCGGAGTGGTGCGGTTTGCGGAAAAAGTTGTTTGGAAGCTTCGGGCGTTTAGGATGTGGACAGGAGGGACCACGGCATGGTGGATTAGGGCAATGATCGGCTCGTGGAGTACACTGTGAAGTATACCTGGGGGAAGTCTGGGTGGCTTTGTCAACTTTAGAAGGCCGAGGTGATTTTTTGGAAGGTCGGGTTGATGGTCCTGGTTCAGAGGGTTCAGGTTCATCCGTTGTTGGTTGGGGGAACTGATGGAGGTGTTGGCTGAGAGGAAGAAATTCTTCCCATGGGTCCTGAGAGTCCTGGAAGAGAAAGTCAGTGTAATCTGGTCTTTCTTCTTTGATCAGGATTCCTGTAGATGGTGGCTTGGATCTGGCTGATGGAGTAGGGATCATGATGAGGTCATGTTGTGGGCCTAAGGATGTGTGAACGATATCCTTATGTGGCGGAGTTTGGTGGTTTAATTGATGGAGGTAGTTATGTAAGGTAGACTGAATCTCACTTTCAATGATGGAAGGGTGTGTTGCAGTGAACCATTCGTATACCTGATCCTGTGTCCAAAAGAACTGTGTATCTGGGTGTTGGAAATAAGGTCGATGAATGATGAACACGGAAGTCCACATTTGAGCTTCAGGTAATGGCATACGATCAAGGTTGTAGATCTCTGACAAGTGTTGGAGCTTGTGTCTCCACCATGGAATTGGTGAAAACCATTCAAGTAATGTCCAGATGAGAGAGGTAGCTTTGTCAGGATTAAGAAGATGAGACAAAGTGGGGGCTATGGGAAGAACGAGCTTGGTGGCATAGAGAGTAGTTAGGCACCAGAGGTACCATAACTCGTCTTCAGTGATTTCTTTGGATGGGTCAAGGGTTAAACCTGTAAGAAACAGATTTTCAGGATGGAAAGTAGAGAATCGAAAGGAGTCAGCCATAAGGTAAGCTTTCATGAAGAAACGAAAAACAGCTTTTCTGGCAAATTCTTGGATGGCAAAAACAGAGGAGAATGTTTTATTCAAGGGAAAGGGTTTTTTGGTAAGAGCTTCAGGAGGTAAGGATGTAGCCATGGCAATGATTGGAAAATGGTATGTGGTGGAAAACAGAATGGGAGGTGTCTCTGGTATTGAAAGTCGAGAGAGTAAATCAGGGATAAGGTTCTGAGATCCCTTTATATGCTTGACTGAAAAATCATATTTGGAAAACCAATCCTTTAACCGAAGTAACATCTTTTCTGGAACAGTTTTGCCTTTGAAATTGAGAATGTTGGGGAAGGCTGAGCTGTTCATTCGAATGAGGAAGTGGTGGCCAATAAGATGGTACTCGAACTTTTTGATGCCATACTTTACCGCTAAGATTTCTTTGAACACGCTATGGTAGTGCTGCTGTGTGTCAGAAAAATGTCCACTAGCGTAGGCAATAAAGTGTTCTTTTCCATTGAGTTCTTCTAGGAGAATGGCACCCCATGATTCATCACTTGCGTCTGTATGTAGTATGCGCTTTCCATCTGCAATCAACTTTAAAGGAGGCGGATTTTGCGCAATCTGCTTGAGAGTAGTGACAGCATTTGTGTGGTCATCACTCCACTCAGGAGGCTTTTTCTTCAACAAAGCCGAGAGGTGACGGGTGTAGTGGTCCACATGTGGGATAAAGTCTCTGATGGACCTGCTTTTTGGAAAGTTGCTGATCTGGAAAGTGAAGCAACTCTTGGGCAATGTGCTTTCCTGGCTGGTAATGGCCATCTTTTATGATCATACCAAGAAATTCGATGGTATCTGTGGCAATGGTGCTTTTCTTGGCAGATAGCATGATTCCATGACTCTGGACAATATCATAGAACTGGTTGAGCAGTCGGTGATGGTCATCATGTGATCCTGAAAAAAGTAAAATATCATCAATGTAAATCAGTGCATTAGACAGGAGAGGTTGGAAGATCTTGATCATGGATTTTTGGAAAATGGATGGGGCAGTTTTGAGACCAAAGGGGAGAACCGTCCATTGAAAATGGGCATTAGGAATGCAAAAGGCTGTCTTATATCGCTCAGAGGGTTCAATGCCTAATTGCCAAAAACCTGATTTTAAATCAAATTTTGAAAAGATCTGGGCATTTTTGAGAAAAGTAAACATGCTTTGTCGGCGAGGTAAGGGAAATTTGTCATCTTGCAAAAACATGTTTAAGGGCTGATAGTCAATGACTAAGCGTTTCTTTCCTCGAACAATTTCAGAATGCTTTTCAACATAAAAGGCTTGGCAAGCCCATTGAGAGGTTGTGGGCTCAATTAACCCTTGGGCTAACAATTGAGAACATTCTTGTTGGGCTAGGAGTAAGTCAGATGGACTCATTCCTGGGTGAGTAGCTTTGGTGGGATTAATGTCTTCATTAAGTTTGAAGGGTAACTTAACAAAGAAAGACTGATTTTTCCACAAAGGGTTTGGATGGGTGAACTCAGAATGAGACTCCGGACAGAAACTTAAAAGCTTGGTAGAAACATCCTGATATGATGGAGGGGTCTCAGACAGATTGTAGAGTTTCAAGATATCTGTGAATGGTTTGAACATGGACTTGACTCGAATTCCATGAGGAATGATTTGAAGGTGTTTGATCTGGTGAAGAATGTCAAATCCTAACAAAATATCTTTATTAGGAAGAGTTGAACCAATGACTTTGGTCCAAATGACACAATTAGGGAAAATCTGGATACCAATTGGTTTTTTGGTAACCAAAGAAGTGGTGAATAGGTTGCCATTAACAGCTTTAAAATGCTCTTCAGATTGAGTCCAGTAGTCGGGTGGAAGAATATGAGGGTTTAACATGCTTCGTTGAGCTCCAGTATCAATAAGACCAATTGCTGGAATGGGCCTTTGGAATTTTGAAGGCAGGATTTGGACTTTGATGGAGGGTATAGGAACTGTAGTGTCAAGTGACAAGAGCTGTTGATGGAAAATGACTTGGGACTGATCACTGTCGGAATCATCAGAAGACTGTTGGAGTGCGAACACTGTTTCATCATTGGGTTCATCTTGTTCAGAGAAATAATATTCCAGTTCATCTTGTTGTGGAGAGTAATCTGTAGTAGCCTGAAGATGTTCTACAAGACGAATGGACTTGGCTCTTTTGTTGGGGCAGTCTTTGGCAAAATGACCTTTTTTCTTGCAGATAAAACATCTGCTGGATTTTCTTCGTTTGGAGTCTTTGGAAGAAGAAGACCGCTTCCTGAAGAATCTGTAAGGTTTTCTGGACCTGCGGGGTCTGGATGAAAATTCGGGAGATTTGAACTTTCGAAAATGCCTTTTCTTTTTGGGACTGCAATCACAATCTTTCTTTTGTTTGCATTTGATCTGTAGATAAGGCTTTTTGCAGGCACTTCTGAATGGTTCTTTGTCTTTCAACAAGTCCTTGAAGAACTGTTTCTGTTCACAGAGCTTGTCAAGACAAGTTTTGGCAAGTTGGAAAATTTTACCAAGAGATATATTGTCAATGACAAGATTGGAGGCGGTGAACTGCCGCTGGATGTCTGGTTGGAGTTCTTCTGGAAGGGAAGCCAGAAAGACATGCTTGAGTGTAGGCTCGTTGAATCCATTAAGCTTATAGAATAACAGGGACATGCGCTTGTAATGGAAATCAAGATCCTTGGCATCAAGGGAGCAACATTTCATGCTGAGATAGTCTTGGCGTGCAGCTTCAAAGGCTGCAGCTGGGTCTCCTAAAAACTGATCATGAAGAATGGCAAGAGCACTAGAGACTTCTGGTAATTGAACAAACTGCAATTGTCTGTATTGGCCAAGAGAGTCAAACCAATCTCTTAGAGCACCCGTAAAACGAGTAGCAAATTCTCTAAGGACTGATTCAGTAGTGGCTCCTGATCTGAGCATTTGGAGATCAATCCAGGCAGACATTTCATTAAGACGATCACGCCATTTATAGGATGGGATATCATCAAAGGTAAACCAGGGACCATTTGATGATTTTTGACTAGATGTAGTAGTTTGGGTCGAAGGAGGCTGGTTGGTAGCAGAAGATTCAGGCATCTCTTCTTCAACATCAGAAGGAATATCAACATATGGTTCAGTCCGAGAGGTTTGTGGGTCAGGTTGAGCCATCAGGATTCTGGTGATATCAGCATAAGATTTTTAAGAGTCACTGGTGGATGCGGAAGATTCTGTGTCAGTCTCAGTATGGCTATTTGAAACGGCTAGATTTGAATCAGAAGTTTGGTCATCAGTGGAAGATGGGTGGTCAATGGTATGGGCACTGAATTGGTGCATAGGTTCTTTATCCTTGGATGTAGTAGAAGGTTGGGATTTGGATGGTTCAGGAGGTGATGGTGAGGCTGGTGTATAGCCCGGTGATTGTTGGTCAGGGATAATAGTGGAGGAAGGATTGATTGTGACGGGTCGTGGTTGAGGTTTAGGCTTTGGTTTAGATTTAGGTGGTGGTGGTAATGGGTTGTCTCGAAAAAGGGTATGAGTCATACCAAACAGCTTAGAAGGCTCATACTGTCGGATGGGAGAAAGCATCGAAGCAAATGGATGGTAAGTTGGACCAATCGAAGGGATAGGAGGTGAGGAGGTAAAAAGGGAAGGTTTTTGTTTGTCAGATTCAATTTGAGCAAGCTCAGCGTTTAAACGTCTGATCTCCCTTTCTTTTTGATCAAATTCTGGGCCATGGTAACGTTGGGCAAGCATGGTTCGCAACTCAGAATCAAGTTGAACAATTCTGGACTGGAGGTTCTGGTGGATCTACTGCAGTTGTGCAGAGATGGAGTCAACCTTCGTTTCAAGGTGTTCAGTTCGTAAACTGATTTTTTCAACTTTGGAATTTATGTTTAACAAAGTATCATTCTGGGCTCTGGCATTTTGAGTTTGCCAGTTGAGGACTGATTCAAAAGGTTTGGGTGGTTCAAGATGACCGGCTGAGGTTATGGGTGATGGAATAAAAGGTTTGGACACAACATTTCGTTGGGAATCTGTGTGGGTGTCTAATGGAGGAAAAGAGGAAGAATAATCTGAGGAAGCAGATGAAAACATCATACAACTCAGAGGTGGAGATGGATCTGGAACAGGTGAAGAAGTTTTAGGAGTGCAACGCTTTGCAAGCCATTGGAGTTCTTTTTTATAAAGAGGTAAAGGAGATGATGGAGGAGGAGGATCTTGTGGTGGTTTAGGAGTACTGTGGTGACACGAGGCATGAGATTTTTTCTTAGGTTTCTTTTTCTTTTTGGTTGCATAATCATCATCCTCTTCCCAATCATCCCAGCAGGGACAATCTGGGTCACAGTGGCCGGAACCAGGGACATCCCAAAGGAAATGTCCATTTTGCTTGGCTGGATAAACAGGGAAACCATCAGAATTGAACCCTGTAATAGGCAAATCTTCTTGAGCTGTCTGAACAGCTATGATCATGGAGGAATAAGTAAAAGAGAGCCGAGGAGGCTCTTGAGGAGCACTGGGAGGTGGTTTAAAGGTCATTCTGACCGTGCCATCTGGTCGCCTTTCAAACATACTTTCAGATGTCTGAACTGGGGCTGTATTGTTGTGGAACTGCTCATAGTTTGAGATCCATTCAAGAGGCATAAGCTTAAGGAGTTCGTGGCGAGGAATTTGCCTGGGGATCTGAATGATGGTTGGAATTTGGTCAGATTCAGCTA
Source organism: Citrus trifoliata (assembly GCA_018350135.1). Taxonomy (NCBI): domain Eukaryota; kingdom Viridiplantae; phylum Streptophyta; class Magnoliopsida; order Sapindales; family Rutaceae; genus Citrus; species Citrus trifoliata. Next base: position 13,239,149 of record CM031392.1, on the reverse strand, counting down.
ACACCATGAGAGTGTCAAAGTGGTGTTCTGGAGTGGGTAGGTCTAAGGCATGATTCTGAAGCCGATAGACCAATTGATGGTGTAAGGTGGCGATTTTAGCAGTGGAGATTTGTTCAGCACCTTGGATCTGGACTTGGACTTTCAGGGTTGTAGGTAGATTAGGATCTTGAAGAGAAAGATTGAAGTTGGGATAAAAGGTGAGTAAGACACTGCCAGCATGTAGGGTGGTGAGGACAGTACCGATAACGGCATCTTGGAACTGTTTAAACCGAGTATCCAAGAGAGCAACACGAGCGATAACAAGTAAACCTTTGCGCCCATGTAGGGTAAGGATGAGCCGGATGCCGCCTAGATGAAGATGAGTATATCCTTCACGTTTCCAATTTGAAATGAGCTCTGAAGGAATTTCCAGTGTAGCATATTGCTCAGCAGAGGTGGCTTTAAGAGCACACTGATCCAGACGGGAAGACTGGATATATTCTTTAGGGTGAGGCCGTTTGGTAGAGATAAGGGTACGGATGCTGCGGGTAAAGGAGTTGGGTCGTTTGTACAGGTGATAAGGACTTATAAGAGGATAGGTGGATTTACTGATTTGAGCGGATTCGGGAATATAGGAGTATTCAACAAGGTTTTCTATCTTATTAGCAGTATGGGAAGTGCAAGATTTAGGCAAAGAAAGCGTAGAAGAAAGAGTAACAGGAGTTGATGAGGTAGAAGCCATAAGGGATGAGTTCTCTCTGCGCCTGAAGACTAAAGATCAAAACAGGAATAAAGACTTAAATTATACCACTTTGAGAAAATGGAAAAGGGTATGGCTCTGATACCAAAATAAGTATTATTTTGGTATCTGCACTTGCCTTTAGCAAGGATCCTGTGCATCAGAAAGCTTTCGCAGTTTTCTTATCTGGTTTGGTACCTTGTTTTGACTAACAAAAGTCTGTTTTGGGTTGTATAACCCGACAAGAAAATGAAAGTTTTCCTGATTTCCTATTTTGAGTATATCGGCTGGAATACCTAAGGGTTGCGGGCTACTGGTCCAAAGGAAGTTTAAATAGCTTGGCGGAAACATATCCATTGCCAAGGACCTCGTCCCTTATACAACGCCACGTACTCAAAATAATACTTATTTTGGTTTGGTATGACTCATACCCTTTTTCGAGACAACCCATTACCACCACCACCTAAATCTAAACCAAAGCCTAAACCTCAACCACGACCCGTCACAATCAATCCTTCCTCCACTATTATCCCTGACCAACAATCACCGGGCTATACACCAGCCTCACCATCACCTCCTGAACCATCCAAATCCCAACCTTCTACTACATCCAAGGATAAAGAACCTATGCACCAATTCAGTGCCCATACCATTGACCACCCATCTTCCACTGATGACCAAACTTCTGATTCAAATCTAGCCGTTTCAGATAGCCATACTGAGACTGACACAGAATCTTCCGCATCCACCAGTGACTCTGAAAAATCTTATGCTGATATCACCAGAATCCTGATGGCTCAACCTGACCCACAAACCTCTCGGACTGAACCATATGTTGATATTCCTTCTGATGTTGAAGAAGAGATGCCTGAATCTTCTGCTACCAACCAGCCTCCTTCGACCCAAACTACTACATCTAGTCAAAAATCATCAAATGGTCCCTGGTTTACCTTTGATGATATCCCATCCTATAAATGGCGTGATCGTCTTAATGAAATGTCTGCCTGGATTGATCTCCAAATGCTCAGATCAGGAGCCACTACTGAATCAGTCCTTAGAGAATTTGCTACTCGTTTTACGGGTGCTCTAAGAGATTGGTTTGACTCTCTTGGCCAATACAGACAATTGCAGTTTGTTCAATTACCAGAAGTCTCTAGTGCTCTTGCCATTCTTCATGATCAGTTTTTAGGAGACCCAGCTGCAGCCTTTGAAGCTGCACGCCGAGACTATCTCAGCATGAAATGTTGCTCCCTTGATGCCAAGGATCTTGATTTCCATTACAAGCGCATGTCCCTGTTATTCTATAAGCTTAATGGATTCAACGAGCCTACACTCAAGCATGTCTTTCTGGCTTCCCTTCCAGAAGAACTCCAACCAGACATCCAGCGGCAGCTCACCGCCTCCAATCTTGTCATTGACAATATATCTCTTGGTAAAATTTTCCAACTTGCCAAAACTTGTCTTGACAAGCTCTGTGAACAGAAACAGTTCTTCAAGGACTTGTTGAAAGACAAAGAACCATTCAGAAGTGCCTGCAAAAAGCCTTATCTACAGATCAAATGCAAACAAAAGAAAGATTGTGATTGCAGTCCCAAAAAGAAAAGGCATTTTCGAAAGTTCAAATCTCCCGAATTTTCATCCAGACCCCGCAGGTCCAGAAAACCTTACAGATTCTTCAGGAAGCGGTCTTCTTCTTCCAAAGACTCCAAACGAAGAAAATCCAGCATATGTTTTATCTGCAAGAAAAAAGGTCATTTTGCCAAAGACTGCCCCAACAAAAGAGCCAAGTCCATTCGTCTTGTAGAACATCTTCAGGCTACTACAGATTACTCTCCACAACAAGATGAACTGGAATATTATTTCTCTGAACAAGATGAACCCAATGATGAAACAGTGTTCGCACTCCAACAGTCTTCTGATGATTCCGACAGTGATCAGTCCCAAGTCATTTTCCATCAACAGCTCTTGTCACTTGACACTACAGTTCCTATACCCTCCATCAAAGTCCAAATCCTGCCTTCAAAATTCCAAAGGCCCATTCCAGCAATTGGTCTTATTGATACTGGAGCTCAACGAAGCATGTTAAACCCTCATATTCTTCCACCCGACTACTGGACTCAATCTGAAGAGCATTTTAAAGCTGTTAATGGCAACCTATTCACCACTTCTTTGGTTACCAAAAAACCAATTGGTATCCAGATTTTCCCTAATTGTGTCATTTGGACCAAAGTCATTGGTTCAACTCTTCCTAATAAAGATATTTTGTTAGGATTTGACATTCTTCACCAGATCAAACACCTTCAAATCATTCCTCATGGAATTCGAGTCAAGTCCATGTTCAAACCATTCACAGATATCTTGAAACTCTACAATCTGTCTGAGACCCCTCCATCATATCAGGATGTTTCTACCAAGCTTTTAAGTTTCTGTCCGGAGTCTCATTCTGAGTTCACCCATCCAAACCCTTTGTGGAAAAATCAGTCTTTCTTTGTTAAGTTACCCTTCAAACTTAATGAAGACATTAATCCCACCAAAGCTACTCACCCAGGAATGAGTCCATCTGACTTACTCCTAGCCCAACAAGAATGTTCTCAATTGTTAGCCCAAGGGTTAATTGAGCCCACAACCTCTCAATGGGCTTGCCAAGCCTTTTATGTTGAAAAGCATTCTGAAATTGTTCGAGGAAAGAAACGCTTAGTCATTGACTATCAGCCCTTAAACATGTTTTTGCAAGATGACAAATTTCCCTTACCTCGCCGACAAAGCATGTTTACTTTTCTCAAAAATGCCCAGATCTTTTCAAAATTTGATTTAAAATCAGGTTTTTGGCAATTAGGCATTGAACCCTCTGAGCGATATAAGACAGCCTTTTGCATTCCTAATGCCCATTTTCAATGGACGGTTCTCCCCTTTGGTCTCAAAACTGCCCCATCCATTTTCCAAAAATCCATGATCAAGATCTTCCAACCTCTCCTGTCTAATGCACTGATTTACATTGATGATATTTTACTTTTTTCAGGATCACATGATGACCATCACCGACTGCTCAACCAGTTCTATGATATTGTCCAGAGTCATGGAATCATGCTATCTGCCAAGAAAAGCACCATTGCCACAGATACCATCGAATTTCTTGGTATGATCATAAAAGATGGCCATTACCAGCCAGGAAAGCACATTGCCCAAGAGTTGCTTCACTTTCCAGATCAGCAACTTTCCAAAAAGCAGGTCCAGCAATTTCTTGGAATTATCAATTACATCAGAGACTTTATCCCACATGTGGACCACTACACCCGTCACCTCTCGGCTTTATTGAAGAAAAAGCCTCCTGAGTGGAGTGATGACCACACAAATGCTGTCACTACTCTCAAGCAGATTGCGCAAAATCCGCCTCCTTTAAAGTTGATTGCAGATGGAAAGCGCATACTACAGACAGACGCAAGTGATAAATCATGGGGTGCCATTCTCCTAGAAGAACTCAATGGAAAAGAACACTTTATTGCCTACGCTAGTGGACATTTTTCTGACACACAGCAGCACTACCATAGCGTGGTCAAAGAAATCTTAGCGGTAAAGTATGGCATCAAAAAGTTCGAGTACCATCTTATTGGCCACCACTTCCTCATCCGAATGGACAGCTCAGCGTTCCCCAACATTCTCAATTTCAAAGGCAAAACTGTTCCAGAAAAGATGTTACTTCGGTTAAAGGATTGGTTTTCCAAATATGATTTTTCAGTCAAGCATATAAAGGGATCTCAGAACCTTATCCCTGATTTACTCTTTCGACTTTCAAAACCAGAGACACCTCCCATTCTGTTTTCCACCACATACCATTTTCCAATCATTGCCATGGCTACATCCTTACCTCCTGAAGCTCTTACCAAAAAACCCTTTCCCTTGAATAAAACATTCTCCTCTGTTTTTGCCATCCAAGAATTTGCCAGAAAAGCTGTTTTTCGTTTCTTCATGAAAGCTTACCTTATGGTGACTCCTTTCCATTCTCTACTTTCCATCCTGAAAATCTGTTTCTTACAGGTTTAACCCTTGACCCATCCAAAGAAATCACTGAAGACGAGTTATGGTACCTCTGGTGCCTAACTACTCTCTATGCCACCAAGCTCGTTCTTCCCATAGCCCCCACTTTGTCTCATCTTCTTAATCCTGACAAAGCTACCTCTCTCATCTGGACATTACTTGAATGGTTTTCACCAATTCCATGGTGGAGACACTGAAGAGTTAGGAAAACAACCCAAAGAAATAGAAGGTGGTATCTACAAAATCCAATTGGGACGTGATGTAAACTCAATAAAGGGACAACGATGAATTAAAGTCCCACTTTCTACATTGTTTGTTTTCATTTTGTAGTTTGCCTTAAAATGTGTTTTATTTTTGCTAGATTAATTTGTTTCTTTGGTGTGCTGTCATTTGCTCGCTCTTAATTGGTGGATAACAATATCCTGTGATGATTAAAGTTGGTCCCATCAGTTTCCCATGATAATCGATATTCTCCAGCCAAGGTATGGATAAGAACGCAATTCTTATAAAGCTTCACTAGCAATTTCCCTTTCTCCCTCAAAATGCAATTCTCACAATCTACAAAGCTTGATCTGAATGCTTGCTCTTGCTTATGAAGAATAAATGAAGCCAAAGTACGGTTAGTAGGGGAATCGCCTACCAAATTTGTTGCAGAAAATGAAGAGTTGTAGCTCTTCAGTTTCATGTCATAAGTATGCTAGAATGTAATTAAGGATGGCTTAAATAAAGAGTCATTTGATGATATCCTTTTGACTTTTAAAACGCATCCTAGTGGATACATAGAGTGATTTTTCAGTTATGGCCATTATGTGCATGATAAAGTCTCGGGAATATGACCATGTTTGCAAGTTTATAAGAACCTATCCTCGATCCATAGAGAGCGTTCAACCCATTTTTAAACATAAAACTAGTGGAAAATGTGAGCCACAGTCATAACTACCAGTTCATTATTGTTTTTAATAGTATGATTTTATCTTTATCTACTGTTTGTTTTCTTTGCTATTTATTTTTTACTTTTGATCCACAAACTTCACGCATCATTCGACAAACACACCGCCCCATTTACAAGATCTTTAAATACGAGCTTTTTTTGTTAAACACTCACAAATTAATTTAAGAATTGTCTCAATGGCAGTAGTTCATTTTTTGTGATATCTCTGGAGGGATCGATGGTGAGTCCTATGAGAAAAAGGTTATCTGGATGAAAAGTAGTAAAACCAGATGACTGAGTATGATATATGTTCATGAAGTACCGGAAAACAAACTTTTTTGCAAAATCTTAGATTTAATAGGGACTGAAAAACATGAGATTACAAGGGAAAGATTTCCTTGTAAGAGCTGAGTTTGGCAAAGAAGAATTCACGAAGATCATTGGTACTGTAACGGAGGAGGAGATGAGAGTAAGAGAAGCTGAAGAGGGAGGCGTGGATAGCAGATTAGGAATGAAATTTTGATCTCCTTTGATATGTTAGACTGAAAAAACATATTTGGAAAACCATGCTTTAAGACAGAGGAGGTTTTTTTCTGGAAGTGTCTTATTTTTTAAACACAGAGGAGTTGTCTAATCTGACAAGAAAATTATGGCTAATGAGATGAAATTCAAACTTTTGAATTCCATAATTTATGGCTAAGATCTCCTTGTAGATTACGTGGTAATATTTTTCTGATTCTTTGAACTGACCACTGGCATGAGCACAGTAGGATTCGTTGCTGTCAAGTTTTTCCAAAAGTACTGCAACCCAGTACTCATCACTTGCATCTGTTTGAAGAATGCGTTGTCCTTTAGTGGGGATCTTTAATGGAAAAGGATGCTGAGTAATCCTTTTCAGATGTTGAACTGCAACAGTTTGAGAGGGACCCCATGATGGTGTGGATTTTTGACAATTGGCTGGTGTGGATTGTCACATGAGGGAAAAAATCCCGAAGATAATTTACAATGCCTAGAAACTGCTGAATTTGTTTTTTGGACAAGTGTTCATTAGGAAAATGTACCAGCTCTTGAGCTATGTGTGGACCAGAGCAGTAATGGACATCTTTAATGACCATTCCAAGAAATTCTATAGAGTCCTGGCCTAGGATGCTTTTTTTTGTCAGAAAGCATAATGCCATGTGATTCCACTATCTTGAGAAAGTGGGAAAGTAGATCTTGATGGGAGTCATGGTCGTTAGAAAATAAGAGCACATCGTCTATGTAGATAAATGCATGGTGGAGTATGAACTCGAAGATTTTTATCATGGCTTTTTGGAAAAGCGAAGGTGCTACTTTGAGACCAAATGATATTACTTTCCATGGATAGTGGGCATTTGGAATGCAAAATGCAATTATATGACTGTCAACAAGATGAAACTTCATTTGCCAAAAACTAGGTTTAAGGTCAAATTTGGAAAAAAAAACCTTGGCATTATGAATATGGACAAATAAAGACTGAATTTTTAGCAAAAGGAATTTATCATCATGGAGGAAACAGTTAAGAGGCTGATAATCTATGACAAGACATTTTTTGCCTCGGACTATTTCAGACCGTTTTTCCACATAGAAGGCCCCGACAAGCCTATTTTGAATTTGAAGATATTGAGAACATTCTTGTTGGGCTAGTTTAAGATCAAATGGTTTCATACCAGGATGGGTAGCTTTTGTGGGATTGATGTCTTCGTTAAGCTTAAAGGGGAGCTTAATGAAAAAGTTTTCATTTTTTCACAATGGAGAAGGATGTGAAAATTGGCTATGGTTTTCAGGACAGAAAGGAAGAAATTGAATTTTGAATGGGTCATATGAAGGGGGAGAGTTTGAGATGGAGAATAGTCTCAGGACATTAGTGCATATGAAGGTTTTAATCAGGTGAAGTATGTCGAGCCCAATTAAAAGATCCTTATCAGGCAAATTGGAAGCAACAATTTTGATCCAAAGGACACAGTTTGGAAAGAATTAAATACCAACATATTTTTTGGTTATCAGGTTGGTCTGGAATAATTCTCCATTGGCTGTCTGAAATATTCCTTATGCTTTTCCCAAAAATAAACTGGGAGAATAGATGGATTAAGCATACTTTTTTGTGCTCCAGTGTCAATGAATCCAATGACAGAAATTGGTTTGTCAAATTTCTCGGGCAAAAGATGGATTTTGATTAATGGAATTGGTGTGACTGGAAGGGTTTTTTGGATTTGTTGTATTGCTTGGATTACTGAAACACTTTCTGGGTCAGAGTGGTCTTCTGTAAGAACAAAACCAGTTTGTTCGTCATAATCTTCCTATTCTGAAAAGAAAGATTTGACATCATCATTATATGAAAGCATCGAAGAGCTTTGAAGATGTTCAATGAGATGAACTGATTTGGAAGGGCAGTTTGGATAGTTTTTTGCAAAATGCCCTTTTTCTTACAGGTGAAATAAGGATTTTGAGGACTGGGTAGGATCCCTTTTCTTGAAAAAAGCGATAGAGTTTTTTGGGTCTGGATGAAGTTCAGTTTTTCTTATGTGGGTGCCGGTATTTCTGGAAATGAGATTTTTTCTTGGTTGAACAAGTGCAATCTTTATCACTTTTGCACTTGATGGAGAGATGAGGTTTTTTACAGGCACTTTTGAATGGCTGGTTATTTTCCATCAGATCCTTGAAGAATTCTTTTTGTTCACAGAGATTTTTTTTTCTAAACAATTTACTGCTAACTGATAGATTTTTCCTAAAGAAAGGTTGGCGATATCCAGCTGGTGAATAGTGAATTGTCTCTATAATTCTGGTTGGATTTCTTTGGAAAGAGATGCTACAAAGATGTGCTTTAACGAAGGATCATTAAAGCCATTAAGCTTGTAGTACATCGTAGGCATTCTTTAGTAGTGAAAGTCAAGATCTTTTATTTGTAGAGAACAACACTTCATTTGATGGAATTCTCGCCGTGTCTGTTCATTTGCAGCTGTAGCTTCTCCAAGGAATTGTTCATAAATGATGCCAAGAACTTAAGGAATTTCAAATGAAGTCCTAAAGTTCCAGTAAATAGAGAATTGAATTCTTTAAGGACTGTTTGAGATGTTGCTCCAAATCTGAGCATCTGAACATCTATCCATGCTGAAAATTCTTAGAATCGAACTGGCCATTTGACTTTTGGGATGTCATCAAAAGTAAACCATGGGGTTGGTATAAACACACTGCTCATAAAATCAAAAATTTAGTTGAATATTCGTATATTCCCTAAATCTGCTCATATCAATGAATCTTCTTTTCCCCTTCTTAGCCCTTATCGTCTCTATAAACGTCCACACTCATTTACTCGCAGTATCCGAACTCTTGTTTCCACCAAAAGACCACATCCAAAAGAATATATCCAGTCCTCCAGATTGGATCAGTGTTCCCTTCAGGCTACCACGACTTAACAATATGTCACTCTGGAAATTCCCCCAAAGTTGATTTCCAACTGGAAAAGAGAAGGTTATACTCATCTCCATATCGGAGGAGTCAGACTAATCCCAACCTTACATGGTAGGAAAGGACTGCCAGTAACAGCTAGACTTGCTATGTTGGATACTAGGTTCATACATTACCAGGATGCTGTTATTGGTACTGTCTTAATCACTCTTCATGCTGGAAGAGTTTTACTCACTTTCTATCCAAATTTCAACCTTTCTCTTCAAGACACTAATTTCTCCACTGCCTTGCAAGTCCAAGTGCAAATTCAAGGTGCAGAACAAATCTCTTCTACCAAAATTGCAACTCTTCACCATCAATTGGTCTATAGGCTTCACTTGAGCACCACTCTGACGCCCTCATGGTGTTAGCAGAATCAGATCCGATACCTACCATCATCCAAATTGCAAGACAGATCCCTCGACATGAACTCATAAAACTCATGCCCTTGGAATGGATTTTCAATTATGAAAAGTTCCACACCAATACTTCTCCTATCCAGACAACAGAGAACATTTTTGAAAGAAGACCTGATGGAACTGTCCGAATGACATTTCAACCTCTAATAACAAGACCAGAGGAGCCTCCACAGCTCTCATTTACTTATTCAGCCATGGTTACTGTTGTTCAGACAGCTCAAGAAAAGCTGCCAATTACAGGATTCAATTCAGAAAGATATCCTGTCTACCCTACCAAACTTCATGGCCATTTTCTTTGGGATACACAAGGATCAGGAAATTGTGACCCAGATTATCCCTGTTGGGATGATTGGGAGGAAGATGATATTGCCCAACAATGAAGAATAAAACCAAAAAAGAAAAAACCTAAAACTCCTTGTTCACATCACCAACCTAAACCACCTCATAATCCTCCACCACCACCAGCTCTTTTACCCATCTACCAAAAGAAACTTAGATGGATTGTAAAAAATTACAACACTGAAATCCTATCCAATATTCAGCAATCCACACCACCCATATAGCCTATGGCTTGTATGATGTTCTCATCCACCTCACAAGATTATTCCTCCAATTTCCCTGCTCTAGAAACCCACACTGATCCACAAAGAAAAGTCATAACTAAACCCTTTATTCCTTCAGCCATAACTCCCACAGGTCACTTAGAAGACCCCAAACCTTTTGAAGCTGTTCTCAACTGGCAAACACAAAATCCCAGAGCTCAAAATGAAACCTTGGTTGATATCCATAAGAAGGTTAATCATATCAGTTTATGAACTGATCATATTGAGTCTAAAATGGATTCGATCACATCCCAGATGCAGTAAATTTACCAAAACCTTATTCCTGATATGCTCTCGCGACTTGCTAAACCAGATTTAAGATCAAATTTTGAAAAGAGTTGGCCATTTTTTAGATAAGTGAACATGCTCTGTCTTTTTTGGCAAAGGGAACTTGTCATCTTGTAAAAACATATTTAAAGACTGATAGTCTGTCATGGTATTCAAAAGTTCGAGTATCATCTTATCAATTATCACTTTCTTGTCAGAATGGACAACTCAGCTTTTACCAATATCATGGATTTAAGATCAAATTTTGAAAAGAGTTAGGCATTTTTGAGATAAGTGAACATGCTCTGTCTTTTTGGCAAAGGGAACTTGTCATCTTGTAAAAACATGTTTAGAGGCTGATAGTCTATGACTAATCGTTTATTTCCTCTAACAATCTCAGAATGTTTTTCAACATAAAAAGCTTGACAAGCCCATTGAGAACTAGTGGGTTCAATAAGACCTTGGGCTAGCAGTTGAGAACATTCCTTTTGGGCTAGGACTAAGTTAGAAGGACTCATTCCTAGATTGGTGGCTTTGGTTGGATTGACATCTTCATTCAACTTGAAAGGTAATTGAACAAAGAATTATGGATTTTTCCACAGAGGATTTGGATGGTGAAAGTCAGCATGAGACTCGGGACAAAACTTCAAAAACTTTGTGGAAATGTCTTGGAAGGGGTGGGAGGTTTCAGAAAAACTATAAAGATTTAGAACATTGGTGAATGGTTTAAACATGGACGTGACTCGGATTCCAATATGAATGATTTTGAGGTGTTTTATCTGGTGAATGATATCAAATCCTAACAAGATATCCTTATTAGGCAGATGGGAACTAATGACTTTCGTCTAGATAACAGAATTTGGAAAGATTTCAATACCAATGGGTTTTTGGGTAATCAATGTAGTGGTGAAGAGTTTTCCATTGACTGCTTTGAAATTTTCTTCATAATGTTGCCAATACTGAGATGGAAGAATGTTGGGATTTAGCATACTTCGTTGGGCCCCTATATTAAGAAGTCCAATGGCAAGAATATTTTCATGGGAAGGTGTAGTGGGGTTGGTATCAGATTCTGCTTCCTCAACAATTGGGGTTGTTGGAGGAGGAGATGGATCATTGGTCCCTGTAGAGGGTTGAACCATAAGCAATTTAGAGATATCAGCCAAATCTGCTTTAAAGTATAAAGAAAGAGTGAATTCTTTTGAAGATTTGTCAGAGGATTCTTGATTAGAAAAAGTGTCTTCTAACTCAGATGAATGAGAATAAACTTGGGATGAATACTGATGTAAGGGAGTTTTGTCTTTTGGTTTAGGTTCAGGAGTTGATTTTGACAAAGACTATGGATCTGGGATAGTTTATGGTTGTTGATAGACTGGTGGTGGTTCTGTTGTTTCAGGTTTGGTGGGTTTGGGTTTTTGCTTTGGGGGAGCTGAAGTTGGATATTGTTTATTCAAAGTATGTGACAATCCAAAGAACTTAGCATAATCTACCAGCTGACGGGAGGAAGATGGTGTATAAAATGGTTGATAGGTGTTGAAGGTTGGTGTATGGAGAGGTAGGGTAGGAGATTTTGCAAATAAGGAGGGTTGTTGCTTGTCTGCATCTATTCTGGCTAATTTAGCTTTTAGCTTTCTGATCTTCGCTTCTTTTTAGTTGAATTTTGGACCCCAATATCTATTTTGAATCATCATCTGGAGTTCTGAATCAAGCTGAGAGACTTGATTTTGGAGATTGAGATATATCTGTTCAAGTTGAGCTATGATCTTATCAACTTTGGTGTCAGTCTGTTTGACTTGAGAAGCAACCCTTTCAATTTTGTCATCAAGGGTTTTGAAAGCCGAATTTTGTGCTTTGGCATTCTGTGTTTGCCAGTTTAAGGTAGCTTCAAAAGGTCTTGGTTCTTCAAGTTGGCCTGAGGGACTTACTGAAGACTAGACAAAAGGTTTAGTGACAACCTTTATTTGAGGATCCCAAAATCAAGTATGCTTTATTGTCCATTATTGTTGTTATTAGTACACCAATGCGTGTTGATCATGCCACGACCTCGATTAATAGGCCTTTTATTGCTGGGTGATTATTGAGTATGATGTTTTGCGGCCTTTACTGCCACATATTTGGATTGGTGGTGGGGATTCTGGTATTTGGCAAGATGTTGTTTTTTAGCAGGTCGCTGCATATTGTGCCTCTTGTAAACATCTTTGCCAGCTAATACATGTTATGTTGCAAAATCCTAGGCTTCGTAAGCCTTACTCAAAGGGTGCTACGCCCGAGATGAGGGCAAAGTACCAGTTTCAGATGTTGCTATTCAGACTCAGGTGGGTAATGTTCCCTAATAAGTTGTCATTGTTGATAATCAGCCTCAAGTGCCTAATTTACAGCCTCCTGTGGATCATGGTTAGAGTTGGGATTTGCTTTGGCTCCTCCTATAGAGCCTCACCTACTAGGCCATATGGTCTCTAATGAGACTCCTTTGGCATCTAGTGCTCTATTCTTGCTAGTTTGTGTTTGGAGACTTTATTGGGTGATCAGGCTCAACCTTTTGGTGCTGTTACTACTAGTTTGGGTGCTCCAGCTAATCAATCGCTGCCTATGGATGACCATTTACATGTCACTCATAATTCATATTGCACTGATATTCATGGATTTGATGAGGAGGAGGGTGATGATCAGTTGGGTTTGTCTCAATCAATAAGGATGTTGTTTATGATAAGTCTGCTTCTGGCGATAAGGGCTAGTTTTTTTATTGATCTTGAGGAAAGACATACTCCTTTGGCCCCATATATAGTGATTGATAGTTTTAATGATGAGAGGGTGGCCATTTCATCTCGGGATTTTTCCTTAATTATGAGTCGTAAGTATCGTAATACCCATCGGCGGATGCGATCTTGCTCCTCTACCCCTATTGATTAATACACCTATTTGGATTATTAGGGGGATTAGTAAGGCACCTACAATTTGCAGATTGTGAAAATTAATTTCATTGCATTGGCTATCTTTGATCTGTGTATTGAAGCCTTTCATTTTAAGATGGAACATGCTTTCTCTTCCCAAACTGGGAAGATTTGTGTTTTTTAGTCTACACCTAATGTGATGCGAAGTGGGGCCAATTACGAGAGCACGAGCTAAGAAGATCAAGGAAGCAATGCAAGGATTTGCTCAAGCTACTTTGGAAGAATTCAATTCAAATTCAATTAGCAAGAGATGAATGTTTAAGATGGGCTTGAAAGAGGAGGAACCAGCCTTGGTATACTTGATTCAAGCTAACGAGGTGGTGAGCCACACTAGTATCAGAGCCACACTTAACGAAGAGGTGGTATCATTAGTAATTCTAAATAATTTTATTTGATCTCCTAGAAGAAGATTAACTAAACATGGAAACAACTTCATCTTCAAACTCACCCCCTTCATCGTCTTCATCCCATATTTCTCTTTCCTCCAGTCTCTCTCTTCCAAGATCATGTCAAAAACATGTTGATAACTCTATGAAATGAGAGTTATCATGGCACTTTTAGACTTAAATCAATAATACTTAGAGAGTAAATTATGTGTTTCTATTGCATTTTTGTTACATTTTGCATAAATAATCATTTTAGTCAATCTTAATAAGTTTTGCTCGATTTAAAGTAATTCATGCTCAAATTGTGTGCATAATTGTAGGTTTCCAGAAGCTTATAATTCATGGAAGGAATGCTATGCAATAGGCTTGCAAAAATAAAGAAAGAACATGGCTACAAAAGAGTTGAAAGAAATCTGGAATAGTGCAGTTGCTGTAGCAACCATTACTGTAGCCGTTGTTGTAGCAATCCTGGAACAACGACAGAGACAATTCCGCGCGGGATAACTGCAGAATTGCGATCTGCAGTTTCCTAATTTGACTTATGCGCGACTTAGGCTTCCGTTTACCCTAATGTTCAATTATAAAAGAAGCACACATCATAAGGAAAAGGGGGAGCCGTCACCCAAGGAGAAAAACACAAAGAAACAAAAGAAAAACAAGACTCAAGAGAGAGATTGAGGGCTGCACAAGAGGAGAATTTGCAGAAATAAATCAAGAACTCAGTCCTTCTTATTCTTCTCTTGTTTTCTCGTTTTCTATTTATTTATGGGGATGTGTTTGATGGCTGGAATTTTGTTCTTTTTGCACAAAAGTACAACGATATGCTGTTGTGAAAAGAAAGCCCTCTTAACCTCGCTCTCTTTTGCAAACAAGTTCACTTGCTGCCTCTCTTTTCTCTCAACAATATTTTTTTCTATCTTTTCACTTGCTTTTCTCTCAATCTCTCTTTCTTTTGTACTCTCATTTTCATTTTTTGTATCACTCTCTTTTTTTATTGACATTTGATCCTCATACGCTTGCTAGGTGTTAATGGTACAAGAGTGATTTGCCTTTTATTCATTACAAAAGAATATCTATTTAAGTATCCATCACGTGTCACACGCCTATCATATTGCCAAGGTCGACCCAAAAGAATGTGTCCAGCATGCATGGGTACTACATCACATAGAACCTCATCCTTGTATCTCCCAATAGAGAATGAAACCAGCACTTGTTTATTTACTTTAACTTCCCCACAATCATTCAGCCATTGTAGCTTATATGGCCTCGGATGTTTCAAAGTTTTCAAATTTAATTTTTCAACTAAATTAGTGCTAGCTACATTAGTACAACTTCCACCATCAATTATCATACTACATACCTTATCTTTGATGTGGCATCTAGTATGAAAGATGTTATCACGTTGTACCTCCACATCCTCTTTAACTTGCATGTTGAGAGCACGCCTATCAACCATCAATTTACCATCAACAGGATATTCTACACCATCATTAGCATCCTCCAAAGGTGGCATAGGATCATCATCTGATTCACTCTCGGTTTCAACATCACTATCATCCCTCAAGATCATTACTCTCTTATTTGGGCATTGAGATGCAATATGACCTGTCCCCAAACATTTAAAACACTTAATATCTCTATTTCTAGAGTGTTGGGAATCAGATTTACCTTTGCTTTGGTTGCCTCCCTCTTTATGATCCTTGATTGGCTCAATCTTAGGCTTTGAAACAACCTTTTCATCTTTGCTCCATTTTGACTTCCATGAGGAAGATGGGTTAGTGGAACCTTTCTTTTTTTAGTTGTCGTTCTACTTTCATGGCCATGTGAACCATGTCTTCCAACTCAACATAGTGCTGCAAGTCAACCACATTAGCAATATCTTGATTTAAACCATGTAAAAATCTTGCCATAGTGGCCTCTCGTTCTTCTTCAATGTTGGCTCGAATCATGATTATTTCCATCTCCTTGTGGTAATCTTCCACACTTCTAGAACCTTCTGTAAGACTTTGAAGCCTTTGGTGCAGCTCCCTATAATAATGACTAGGAACAAATCTCCTCCTCATGATGGCCTTCAACTCCTCCCAAGTGTTTATAGGCCTTTCACGATTTCGTCTCCTACTCAAAACAAGTTGATCCCACCAAATAATAGCATAATCAGTAAATTCAACAGCAGCTAGTTTTACCTTTTTCTCCTCAGAGTAGTTGTGGCAATCAAATACTAGCTCCACCTTTTTTTCCCACTCCAAATAAGCGTCCGGATCATTTTTACCTTGAAAAGAAGGAATTTTCAGTTTTATACTCCCCAAATCACGATCTATACGTCTTGCCCTTCTATTATCTCTTCCACGCATGTCAACGGTGGCCTGGTCATCAAAATCATCTATGTCATCGCCATCTTCTTCTCCCATGACAGCACGCCCTTGATTACCTCTTACATTAGGAGCTATTGGTCGTTGCCCCCTTTGTAGATTGGCTATGCCAGTGTCTTGCCTCTCCAATTTGTCATGGATCTCTCCAAACATCAGATTCATGTGCTCAAATTGTTGTTGCATGGCTTTGAGCATGATCAATTGGTCTATAGCTTCTTGATCTTTTGACATATTTATGATCTGAAAAAAATTGTTAGCAAAAGACCTCACAACACTCCCTCACGTGTTTCACTCAATTTGATGTCACTTAACTCTCGTGTTTAACACACAAATTGGCTTTTACCCTCTAATGATCTCACAAACTTTTGCCTTTTACCACACTTAATTTTCTCTTTCAGTTCTTTATTGAACTAAATAAACAAAATCAAGAAAAAAAAACCCAAGTGGCACACCAAATTTGACAATCCAGCACACTAACAAAGAAAAGAGATTAAGAGGACACAAAGAATGAAAAGGAAATTGTAAACTATGTCAAGGAAAATGAATAACTCAAATTCAATTTGATGAAAGTAGAAATACTTGAATCTTTTTGTAATCTTTGTTGTAGCCGTTGCTGTAGCAACCATTGCTGTAGCCATTGTGATGCGAATCCCACAATGAAACTTCCAATCCCACACTTAATTTGTAGTTTCAACTTCCCAAGAAAGTTCTAAACAGATTTAAGACAAACAAAACCTTGACCCAATGCTTAAGAAAACATGAACCAAAGGTATAGAGAATGGTATTGATGCCACACTCAAGAAATATATGAGAAGGTGAGTGATAAGTCTAAATTTGGAACGCCACAAGAATACAAATTCTTGATAAGTTCACTAGTTCTCAAAAGAACCAAAGAAAGAATAATCTTTCAAATTCAAATAACATTAATCTTTAATGTCTTACATAGCAAGGTTGCTGAATTTAAATGGTCTGCTAGACTTCAAGAATTTGCTGCATGGATTGATCTCCAAGGAACAAAGCCAAATGCTCAACCTCAAGCTGTCCTTCGTGAATTCATGGCCCGATCTACGGGTTCTTTACGAGATTGGTTAGAAAGCTTGGGCGAATACAAACAACTCCAATTCATGCAATCCCCAATTGGTACAGCACTCAATCTCATCCATGAACAATTCATTGGAGAAAAACCGCCTTAATGAAATGTCTGCCTGGATTGATTTGCAAATGTTACGACCAGGCGCCACCACTGAATCAGTTCTTAGAGAATTCACCACTCGTTTTACGGGTGCTCTAAGAGATTGGTTTGATTCATTAGGTCCCTACAGACAACTCCAGTTTGTTCAACTACCAGAGATCTCAAGTGCTCTTGCTATTCTCCATGATCAATTCCTAGGAGACCCAGCTGCAGTCTTTGAAGCTGCACGACGAGACTACCTCAGTATGAAATGATGTTCCCTCAATGCTAAGGATCTTGATTTCCATTACAAGCGCATGTCCCTGCTCTTCTATAAGCTTAATGGATTCAATGAGCCAACCTTGAAGCATGTCTTTTTGGCCACCCTTCCAGAAGAACTCCAACCTGACATCCATTGACAATATCTCTCTTGGCAAAATCTTCCAACTTGCCAAGACTTGCCTTGATAAACTTTGTGAGCAAAAACAGTTTTTCAAAGAACTGTTGAAAGACAAAGAACCATTCAAAAGTGCTTGCAAGAAACCTTATCTGCAGATCAAATGCAAACAGAAGAAGGATTGTGATTGAAGTCCCAAAAAGAAAAGGTATTTTTGGAAATTCAAATCTCCAGAATTTTCATCTAGACATCGCTGGCCCAGGAAGTCTTACATATTCTTCAGAAGGAAGTCTTCTTCTTCCAGAGACTTCATGATGAGAACCATCAAGGGACCATTAAAACTTCAAGTGATCCTTTGCAAATTCATGGAGGCCCAATTACAAGAGCAAGAGCCAAAAAGATGCAAGCTGCTTTAAATGGATTAATTGAGAAAATATGGATTGAAAATGCAATTCAAGATGCAAGACATCATGAATTGGGCTTGAAGAGAAGACAAGGCATTGTGGGCATTATTCAAGTCATTGGGCAGCCAAATACACAAGTTGTATCAAATGCAGAAAGGTCAAATTCGGAATAAAAACTGTATTGATTGAGCCAGAATTAAAATGCAAGCTATATACCGTTGGAAAGATAATTAAGTTAGCTTTCCAATAAATTTTACAAAGCTGGATTTGGAGTTCTCTAGAAGGTGTTATGACCAATTCTTTACAGCTTGTTCAGACTTGGGATTTTCAACGAATCCTTTGTTTTTCAACTTATTTGTTTGTTTTGTTTCAAGCTTGTCAATGTGTAAGGTAAGTCTACCATCAATGATGGTGGGCTAACATTAAGTTTGTCAATGATAGCATTAATTATAGTAGGCTAGCATTAAGTTTGTCAAAGATAGCATTGATTATGGTGGGTTGGTGAAGACTTTTGAAACATCTTTTGACAAACCTACTTGGAGGGTTGTTCCAATGTTTCCATTTGTATTTTTAGGATCTTGGGTTTCTTTTAGCCTATTTAAATTCAGCAACCTTGGTATGTAAGGAGATTTAGAGATTAATGTTATTTGAATTTGAAAGATTATTCTTTCTTTGGTTCTTTTGAGAACTAGTGAACTTATCAAGAATTTGCATTCTTGTGGCGTTCCAAATTTAGACTTATCACTCACCTTCTCATATTTTTCTTGAGTGTGGCGTCAATACCATTCTCTATACCTTTGGTTCATGTTTTCTTAAGCATTGGGTCAAGGTTTTGTTTGTCTTAAATCTGTTTAGAACTTTCTTGGGAAGTTGAAACTACAAATTAAGTGTGGGATTGAAAGTTTCATTGTGGGATTCGCATCATTTGGTATCAGAGCTAGTTTCTAATCAGGTTTGAATGTCTTATTTATTTTGATTATCAAAAAAAAAAAAAAGGAAAAAAAAAGAGAAAAAAAAACGTACAAAAAAAAGATTACAAAAAAAAGATTCAAATATTTCTACTTTCATCAAATTGAATTTGAGTTATTCATTTTCCCTTGACATAGTTTACACATATATCAATTGTGTTGCTTTGCTTGCTTGCTTTCCTTTCTTCAATTTCCTTTTCATTCTTTGTGTCCTCTTAATTTCTTTTCTTTGTTAGTGTGCTGGATTGTCATATTTGGTGTGCCACTTGGGTTTTTTTTTTCTTTCTTGATTTTGTTTATTTAGTTCAATAAAGAACTGAAAGAGAGAATTAAGTGTGATAAAAGGCAAAAGTTTGTGAGATCATTAGAGGGTAAAAGCCAATTTGTGTGTTAAACACGAGAGTTAAGTGACATCAAATTGAGTGAAACACGTGAGGGAGTGTTGTGAGGTCTTTTTGCTAACAATTTTTTTCAGATCACAAATATGTCAAAAGATCAAGAAGCTATAGACCAATCAATCATGCTCAAAGCCATGCAACAACAATTTGAGCACATGAACCTGATGTTTGGAGAGATCCGTGACAAATTGGAGAGGCAAGACACTGCCATAGCCAATCTACAAAGGGGGCAACAACCAATAGCTCCTAATGTAAGAGGTAATCAAGGGCGTGCTGTCATGGGAGAAGAAGATGGCGATGACATAGATGATTTTGATGACCAGGCCACCGTTGACATGCGTGGAAGAGATAATAGAAGGGCAAGACGTATAGATCGTGATTTGGGGAGTATAAAACTGAAAATTCCTTCTTTTCAAGGTAAAAATGATCCGGAAGCTTATTTGGAGTGGGAAAAAAAGGTGGAGCTAGTATTTGATTGCCACAACTACTCTGAGGAGAAAAAGGTAAAACTAGCTGCTGTTGAATTTACTGATTATGCTGTTATTTGGTGGGATCAACTTGTTTTGAGTAGGAGACGAAATCGTGAAAGGCCTATAAACACTTGGGAGGAGATGAAGGCCATTATGAGGAGGAGATTTGTTCCTAGTCATTATTATAGGGAGCTGCACCAAAGGCTTCAAAGTCTTACACAAGGTTCTAGAAGTGTGGAAGATTACCACAAGGAGATGGAAATAATCATGATTCGAGCCAACATTGAAGAAGAACGAGAGGCCACTATGGCAAGATTTTTACATGGGTTAAATCAAGATATTGCTAATGTGGTTGACTTGCAGCACTATGTTGAGTTGGAAGACATGGTTCACATGGCCATGAAAGTGGAACGACAATTGAAAAAGAAAGGTTCCACTAGAACCAATTTGGGTTCATCTTCCTCATGGAAGTCAAAATGGAGCAAAGATGAAAAGGTTGTTTCAAAGCCTAAGATTGAGCCAATCAAGGACCATAAAGAGGGAGGCAACCAAAGTAAAGGTAAATCTGATTCCCAACACTCTAGAAATAGAGATATTAAGTGTTTTAAATGTTTGGGGACAGGTCATATTGCATCTCAATGCCCAAATAAGAGAGTAATGATCTTGAGGGATGATGGTGATGTTGAAACCGAGAGTGAATCAGATGATGATCCTATGCCACCTTTGGAGGATGCTAATGATGGTGTAGAATATCCTGTTGATGGTAAATTGATGGTTGCTAGGCGTGCTCTCAACATGCAAGTTAAAGAGGATGCGGAGGTACAACGTGATAACATCTTTCATACTAGATGCCACATCAAAGATAAGGTATGTAGTATGATAATTGATGGTGGAAGTTGTACTAATGTAGCTAGCACTAGTTTAGTTGAAAAATTAAAGTTGAAAACTTTGAAACATCCGAGGCCATATAAGCTACAATGGCTGAATGATTGTGGGGAAGTTAAAGTAAATAAACAAGTGTTGGTTTCATTCTCTATTGGGAGATACAAGGATGAGGTTCTATGTGATGTAGTACCCATGCATGCTGGACACATTCTTTTGGGTCGACCTTGGCAATATGATAGGCGTGTGACACATGATGGATACTTAAATAGATATTCTTTTGTAATGAATAAAAGGCAAATCACTCTTGTACCATTAACACCTAGGCAAGTGTATGAGGATCAAATGTCAATAAAAAAAGAGAGTGATACAAAAAATGAAAATGAGAGTACAAAAGAAAGAGAGATTGAGAGAAAAGCAAGTGAAAAGATAGAAAAAAATATTGTTGAGAGAAAAGAGAGGCAGCAAGTGAACTTGTTTGCAAAAGAAAGCGAGGTTAAGAGGGCTTTCTTTTCGAAACAGCCAATCATTGTACTTTTGTGCAAAGAGGCTTGTTTACACACTAATGAGCTTAACTCTTCTTTGCCTAGTGCTATTGTGACTCTTTTGCAGGACTTTGATGATGTGTTTCCAAATGAAGTCCCTAACGGTTTGCCACCTATTAGGGGAATTGAGCATCAAATAGACTTCGTCCCTGGAGCTGCCATTCCTAATAGACCTGCATATAGAAGTAACCCCGAGGAGACAAAGGAGCTTCAAAGGCAAGTTGAAGAACTCTTGGAAAAAGGGTATGTGAAGGAGAGCATGAGCCCATGTGCGGTACCCGTTTTACTAGTGCCCAAAAAGGATGGAACATGGAGGATGTGCGTTGACTGTCGTGCAATTAATAAAATCACTGTAAAGTATCGACATCCTATTCCTAGACTTGATGACATGCTTGATGAATTGCATGGTTCTTGTGTGTTTAGTAAAATTGATCTTAAAAGTGGATATCATCAAATTAGGATTAGAGAGGGAGATGAGTGGAAAACTGCCTTTAAAACAAAATATGGTTTATATGAGTGGTTAGTGATGCCATTTGGGTTATCTAATGCACCTAGCACTTTTATGAGGTTAATGAACCATGTTTTGCGTGCTTTTATTGGCAAATTCGTAGTTGTCTATTTTGATGATATTTTGATCTATAGCAAAGGCTTAGATGAACACATTGAACATTTGCAAAGTGTATTGACTGTTTTAAGGAAGGAAAAGTTGTATGCTAATTTGAAGAAGTGTTCCTTTTGTACAAATCAGATTGTTTTTCTTGGTTATGTTGTAAGTGCTAAAGGAATTGAGGTTGATGAAGAGAAGGTAAAGGCTATTAAAGAGTGGCCTACACCTAAAAGTGTAAGTGAGGTAAGAAGTTTTCATGGTTTGGCTAGTTTTTATAGAAGATTTGTGAAAGATTTTAGCACCCTTGCTGCACCATTAACTGAAATTGTGAAGAAACATGTGGGATTTAAGTGGGGTAGTGAACAAGAAAAGGCATTTAATCTAATTAAGGAGAAATTAGTTTCTGCACCATTACTTGGTTTACCTGATTTTACTAAAACTTTTGAAATTGAGTGTGATGCTTCAGGTATAGGTATTGGAGCTGTTTTGATGCAAGAAGGGCGTCCAATTGCTTATTTTAGTGAGAAATTGAGTGGAGCAGCCCTAAACTATCCTACCTATGACAAGGAGATGTATGCATTGGTGAGAGCTTTGGAAACTTGGCAACATTATCTTCTACCTAAAGAGTTTGTTATACACACTGATCATGAGTCCTTGAAGCATTTGAAAGGGCAAGGTAAGTTACATAAGAGACATGCCAAATGGGTTGAATTTATTGAGCCATTTCCTTATGTGATCAAATATAAACAAGGTAAGGAGAATGTGGTGGCTGATGCATTATCTAGAAGGTATGCACCTATCTCTACATTAAATGCAAAGTTGTTAGGATTTGAGTACATTAAAGAATTATATGCTAACGATCATGATTTTGCTAATGTGTTTAATGCTTGTGAGAAAGTTGCATTTGGTAAATTCTATAGGCATGATGGGCTTTTATTTAGAGAAAATAAATTGTGTGTGCCTCATAGTTCTTTGCGTGAATTGCTTGTGCGTGAAGCTCATGGGGGTGGTTTAATGGGACATTTTGGCATTGCAAAGACTTTAGATGTTTTAAAAGAACACTTCTTTTGGCCACATATGAAACGTGATGTTGAAAGAATATGTGAGAAGTGTATCACTTGTAAACATGCTAAGTCAAGAGTTTTACCCCATGGATTGTATAACCCTCTGCCCATACCTAGTGAACCTTGGGTTGATATTTCTATGGACTTTGTTTTGGGTTTACCTAGGTCAAAAAGGGGAAATGATTCTGTTTTTGTTGTTGTTGATAGGTTTTCAAAGATGGCACATTTCATTCCATGTCATAAAACTGATGATGCGACAAGCATAGCTAATTTGTTTTTCAAGGAAATAGTCAGATTGCATGGAGTACCAAGGAGCATAGTTTCAGATCGAGATGCTAAGTTCTTGAGCCACTTTTGGAAAACTTTGTGGGGAAAGTTGGGTACTAAACTTTTGTTTTCTACTACTTGCCATCCACAAACTGATGGACAAACTGAGGTTGTAAATAGAACTCTGTCTACTTTGTTGCGTGCCATTATTCAAAAGAACTTGAAAACTTGGGAAGAATGTTTGCCACATGTTGAATTTGCTTACAATAGAACTGTCCATTCAGCTACTAAATTTTCACCATTTGAGATTGTATATGGTTTTAATCCATTAACTCCTTTGGATTTATTACCTTTACCTATTGATGAGCGTGCTAGTATGGATGGTAAAAAGAAAGCTGAATTTGTCAAGCAATTGCATGAGAGAACACGTCAACACATAGAAAAGAGAACTGAACAATATGCTACTCAAGCCAACAAAGGACGTAAGCAAGTGGTTTTTCAGCCTGGAGATTGGGTTTGGGTGCATATGAGAAAGGAGAGGTTCCCAGCACAAAGGCGTTCCAAGTTACTTCCAAGGGGAGATGGTCCATTTCAAGTGGTTGCACGAATCAATGACAATGCCTACAAATTGGATCTTCCTGGTGAGTATAATGTGAGTGCTACTTTCAATGTTTCTGATCTTTCTCCTTTCGATGTAGGTGAAGATTCGAGGACGAATCCTTTTGAAGAGAGGGGGAATGATGAGAACCATCAAGGGACCATTAAAACTTCAAGTGATCCTTTGCAAATTCATGGAGGCCCAATTACAAGAGCAAGAGCCAAAAAGATGCAAGCTGCTTTAAATGGATTAATTGAGAAAATATGGATTGAAAATGCAATTCAAGATGCAAGACATCATGAATTGGGCTTGAAGAGAAGACAAGGCATTGTGGGCATTATTCAAGTCATTGGGCAGCCAAATACACAAGTTGTATCAAATGCAGAAAGGTCAAATTCGGAATAAAAACTGTATTGATTGAGCCAGAATTAAAATGCAAGCTATATACCGTTGGAAAGATAATTAAGTTAGCTTTCCAATAAATTTTACAAAGCTGGATTTGGAGTTCTCTAGAAGGTGTTATGACCAATTCTTTACAGCTTGTTCAGACTTGGGATTTTCAACGAATCCTTTGTTTTTCAACTTATTTGTTTGTTTTGTTTCAAGCTTGTCAATGTGTAAGGTAAGTCTACCATCAATGATGGTGGGCTAACATTAAGTTTGTCAATGATAGCATTAATTATAGTAGGCTAGCATTAAGTTTGTCAAAGATAGCATTGATTATGGTGGGTTGGTGAAGACTTTTGAAACATCTTTTGACAAACCTACTTGGAGGGTTGTTCCAATGTTTCCATTTGTATTTTTAGGATCTTGGGTTTCTTTTAGCCTATTTAAATTCAGCAACCTTGGTATGTAAGGAGATTTAGAGATTAATGTTATTTGAATTTGAAAGATTATTCTTTCTTTGGTTCTTTTGAGAACTAGTGAACTTATCAAGAATTTGCATTCTTGTGGCGTTCCAAATTTAGACTTATCACTCACCTTCTCATATTTTTCTTGAGTGTGGCGTCAATACCATTCTCTATACCTTTGGTTCATGTTTTCTTAAGCATTGGGTCAAGGTTTTGTTTGTCTTAAATCTGTTTAGAACTTTCTTGGGAAGTTGAAACTACAAATTAAGTGTGGGATTGAAAGTTTCATTGTGGGATTCGCATCACTTCAAACGACGAAAGTCTAGCCGATGTTTTATCTGCAAGAAAAAAGGTCATTATGCTAAAGATTGCCCCAACAAAGGGTAGGTCTGTGTTTTTCGGATTCAATCTGGTTAAGTTCAGCTTTTAGGCGACGAATTTCCTTTTCCTTTTGGTCAAATTCTGGGCCATAGTATCTTTGGGCAAGCATGGCGCGTAGGTCAGAATCAAGTTGGGTAATTCTGGACTGGAGATTTTGATGGATCTGGTGTAGTTGGGAAGTAATGGAATCAACTTTGGTCTCAAGCTGTTCAGTTCGTAAACTGATATGCTCAACTTTGGAAGTGATATTTAGCAAAGTATCATTCTGGGCTCTGGCATTTTGAGTTTGCCAGTTGAGGACTGATTCAAAAGGTTTGGGTGGTTTAAGATGACCAGCTGAGGTTATGGGTGATGGAATAAAAGGACCAAGGAAGAAATAAAGACTTAAATTATACCACTTGGGAAAAGGAAAAGAACAGTACGCTCTGATACCAATATTGAGAAATCAATCAGGAAAACTTTTCATTTTCTTCTCGGGTTATACAACCTAAAACAGACTTTCATTAGTCAAAACAGGGTACCAAACCAGATAAGAAAATGATCAAAAGCTTTCTGATGCACAGGATCTTTGCGAGAGGCAAGTGCAGAGCATACTTGCTTAAGTTTCAAAATGAACAAATTTAAAATCGTTATTTCTTCCTTGATTGTTAGAACTTCATTAGCAGAGAGAGAGAGGAGGGTTTAGAACTTCATGGTTTAAAAGCACACAAGAGTTTATTTCTTGAAAACTTCTATATCTTCTATATCTCAGGAAGATAGGACAGGACCCCTATCTTTTACAAAAGTAAAAGTTATATCATGACACACCTTTAATTATTACAAAGGGACAAAGATGCTTTAATAATTAAAGCATGACTTTGACAAAAGCTGAAAGCAAAAGCAAAAGCAACCATAATTATACAAGACAAAGCAAAAGCAAAACATAATCATTACAACAAGACAAATCATAACAAGACAAATCATAACAAGACAAACTACATTATGGAGAGTAGAGGTTCATGTAGTCGTCTTCGGAGGAACTTTCAGTTGCATCTGGGTTCGTATCACCAGAGTGATGACTCTTTTGAAAAAAGTTTTTTGAGAGCTTTGGATGCTTACAGGAGGGACCACGGCAAGGTGGGTAAGGACAATTATAGTCTCGTGGAGTACACCTGGGAGTAGGCTTAGGAGAAGTTTGGGTAGCTTTGTCAACTTTGGTGGTTCGGGTTGGTTTTTTGGAAGGTTGGGTTGATGGTCTTGGTGCGGAGGGTCCAGGTTCATCCATTGTCATTGACAATATCTCTCTTGGCAAAATTTTCCAACTCACCAAAACTTATCTTGATAAGCTTTGTGAACAAAAACAATTTTTCAAGGACTTGTTGAAAGACAAAGAACCATTCAGAAGTGCTTGCAAAAAGCCTTATCTGCAAATCAAATGCAAACAGAAGAAGGATTGTGATTGCAGTCCCAAAAAGAAAAGGCATTTTCGAAAGTTCAAATCTCCAGAATTTTCATCCAGACCCCGCAGGTCCAGAAAACCTTACAGATTCTTCAGAAAGCGGTCTTCTTCTTCCAAAGACTCAAAACGAAGAAAATCCAGCAGATGTTTTATCTGCAGGAAAAAGGGTCATTTTGCCAAGTCCATTCGTCTTGTAGAACATCTTCAGGCTACTACAGATTACTCTCCACAACAGGATGAACTGGAATTCTACTTCTCTGAACAAGATGAACCCAATGATGACACAGTGTTCGCACTCCAACAGTTTTCTGATGATTCTGACAGTGACCAGTCCCAAGTCATTTTCCATCAACAGCTCTTGTCCCTTGATACTACAGTTCCTATACCTTCCATCAAACTCCAAATCCTGCCTTCAAAATTTCAAAGGCCCATTCCAGCAATTGGTCTTATTGATACTGGAGCTCAACGAAGCTTGTTAAACCCCCACATTCTTCCACCAGACTACTGGACACAGTCTGAAGAACATTTCAAAGCTGTTAATGGCAAACTGTTCACCACTTCTTTGATTACCAATAAACCCATTGGTATTCAGATTTTCCCTAATTGTGTCATTTGGACCAAAGTCATTGGTTCAACTCTTCCTAATAAAGATATTTTGTTAGGATTTGACATCCTTCACCAGATCAAACACCTTCAAATCATTCCCCATGAAATTCGAGTCAAGTCCATGTTCAAACCATTTACAGATATCTTGAAACTCTACAATCTGTCTGAAACCCCTCCTTCCTACCAGGATATTTCCACCAAGCTTTTGAGTTTTTGTCCAGAGTCCCACTCTGAGTTCACCTATCCAAACCCTTGTGGAAAAATCAGTCTTTCTTTGTTAAGTTACCCTTCAAACTTAATGAAGACATTAATCCCACCAAAGCCACTCATCCAGGAATGAGTCCATCTGACTTACTCCTAGCCCAACAGGAATGTTCTCAATTGTTAGCCCAAGGGTTAATTGAGCCCACAACCTCCTAATGGGCTTGCCAAGCCTTTTATGTTGAAAAACATTCTGAAATTGTTCGAGGAAAGAAACGCTTAGTCATTGAGTACCAGCCCTTAAACATGTTTTTGCAAGATGACAAATTTCCCTTACCTCGCCGACAAAGCATGTTTACTTTTCTAAAAAATGCCTAGATCTTTTCAAAATTTGATTTAAAATCAGGTTTTTGGCAATTAGGCATTGAACCCTCTGAACGATATAAGACAGCCTTTTGCATTCCTAATGCCCATTTTCAATGGACGGTCCTACCCTTTGGTCTCAAAACTGCTCCATCCATTTTCCAAAAATCCATGATCAAAATCTTTCAACCTCTCTTGTTTAATGCACTGATTTACATTGATGATATTTTACTTTTTTCAGGATCACATGATGACCATCACTGACTACTCAACCAGTTCTATGATATTGTCCAAAGTCATGGAATCATGCTATCTGCCAAGAAAAGCACAATTGCCACAGATACCATCGAATTTCTTGGTATGATCATAAAAGATGGCCATTACAAGCCAGGAAAGCACATTGCCCAAGAGTTGCTTCACTTTCCAGATCAGCAACTTTCCAAAAAGCAAGTCCAGCAATTTCTTGGAATTATCAATTACATCAGAGACTTTATCCCACATGTGGACCACTACACTCGCCACCTCTCGGCTTTGTTGAAGAAAAAGCCTCCTGAGTGGAATGATGACCACACAAATGCTGTCACTACTCTCAAGAAGATTGCGCAAAATCCGCCTCCTTTAAAGTTGATTGCAGATGGAAAGCGCATACTACAGACAGACGCAAGTGATGAATCATGGGGTGCCATTCTCCTTGAAGAACTCAATGGAAAAGAACACTTTATCGCCTACGGTAGTGGACATTTTTCTGACACACAGCAGCACTACCATAGCGTGTTCAAAGAAATCTTAGCGGTAAAGCATGACATCAAAAAGTTCGAGTACCATCTCATTGGCCACCACTTCCTCATCCGAATGGACAGCTCAGCCTTCCCCAATATTCTCAATTTCAAAGGCAAAACTGTTCCAGAAAAGATGTTACTCCGATTAAAAGATTGGTTTTCCAAATATGATTTTTCAGTAAAGCATATAAAGGGATCCCAGAACCTTATCCCTGATATGCTCTTTAGACTCTCAAAACCAAAGACACCTCCCATTCTGTTTTCCACCACATACCATTTTCCAATCATTGCCATGGCTACATCCTTACCTCCCGAAGCTTTTACCAAAAAACCATTTCCCTTGAATAAAACATTTTCCTCTATTTTTGTTATCCAAGAGTTTGCAAGAAAAGCTGTTTTCCGCTTTTTCATGAAAGCTTACCTTATGGCTGACTCATTTCCATTTTCTACTTTTCATCCTGAAAATCTGTTTCTTACAGGTTTAACCCTTGACCCATCCAAAGAAATCACTGAAGATGAGTTATGGTACCTCTGGTGCCTAACTACTCTCTATGCAACCAAGCTCATCCTACCCATCGCCCCCACTTGGTCTCATCTTCTTAATCCAGACAAAGCTACCTCTCTCATCTGGACATTACTTGAGTGGTTTTCACCAATTCCATGGTGGAGACAAAAGCTCCAACACTTGTTAGAAATCTACAACCTTGATCGTATGCCATTCTCTGAAGCTCAAATGTGGACATCCGTGTTCATTATTCACAGGCCTTATTTCCAACACCCAGATACACAGTTCTTTTGGACACAGGATCAGGTATACGAATGGTTCACTGCACCACATCCCGCCATCATTGAAAATGAGATCCAGCCTACCTTACATAACTACCTCCACCAGTTAAACCACCAAACTCCGCCACATAAGGATATCGTTCACACCTCCTTAGGCCCACAACATGACCTCATCATGATCCCTACTCCATCAGCCAGATCCAAGCCACCATCCACAGGAATCCTTATCAAAGAAGAAAGGTCAGACTATACTGACTTTTTTTTCCAAGATTCTCAAGACCCTTGGGAAGAATTTCTTCCTCTCAGCCAACACCTTCATCAGTTCCCCCAACCAACAATGGATGAACCTGGACCCTCCGAACCAGGAATGCTGGTTTTTGGCAACTTGGTATTTCACAAGTTGACCGTCACAAAACTGCCTTTTGCATTCCAGATGCCCATTATCAATGGACTGTTATGCCCTTTGGTCTTAAAGTTGCTCTTTCGTTATTTCAAAAGGCCATGACAAAAATCTTTAGTCCTATTCTCATCATGCTCTGGTATACATTGATGTTATTTTGTTATTTTCCTCTGACCATGAGAGCCGCCAGAAGCTCCTTTTAGATTTCTTTCATATTGTGCAAGCACATGAAATCATGCTTTCCGAAAAGAAAAGCAGCATAGGAAATGAATCAATTGACTTTCTTGGCATGATGATTAAAGATGGCCACTATCAACCTGGTCCACACATTGCAACTGAACTATTAAAGTTCCTGAACACAAATCTCACCAAAAACCAGATCCAACAATTCCTCAGAATTGTTAATTATGTCCGTGATTTTATCCCAAAAGTTGCAATCCACACAAGCCAGTTGTCACGCATGCTAAAAAAACAGTGCCCTCCATGGGGGCCAGCACAGACCGAAGCTGTTAAGCAATTAAAGGTGATAGCCCAATCATCTCCTCCACTCCGAATTCCCACAACTGGACAACGCATCCTGCAGACTGAAGCCAGTGATGATTACTAGAGTGCCATTCTTCTCGAAGAAATCAATGGTGTGCGTCATTTCTGGGCACATGCAAGCGGACAATTCAAAGACTCTGAAAAGAACTACCATGTGATCTACAAAGAGATTTTGGCAGTTAAGTATGGAATTAAAAAAATCAAATTTCATCTAATCAGCCACAAATTTCTTATCAACATGGATAACTCTTCTTTTCCCCGAATCTTTGACTTCAAAAACAAGTTGCTCCCTGACAAGTAACTGCTCAGTCTCAAAAACTGGTTTGCTAAATATGATTTCACTGGTCAACACATAAAAGGCAACCAGAACCTCATTCCAGACTTCTTCACATGACCAGCTGTAAATAAACCCTCACTCATTTCCTCACTCTCTCCTCTCTGTCCATCTGTGAGGATGAGCTTTGGTACATGTGGTGTCTCACCACCTTGTATGCTACAAAGCTAGTTTTCCCCGTCAAACTAGTCCTGACTCACTTTACCAATCCTGAGTTCTCACCAGACCTTCTATGGACTTTCCTCGAATGGTATTCCCCACTAACATGGTGGCGTAAACAACTCCAGAATCTGTGTACTTTTCACGGATTAGACATAATGCCAGACCAGGAAGCCAACATGTGGACTACCGTCTTCATCATCCACAGACCCTACTTCCAGCACCCAGAGACAAGAGACTACTGGACACAAGACATGGCATATGAATGGACAACTTATCCTCATCCTTATACCCTCACCATGATACATCGGTCACCTCCGTTCTTAAAGCCTATCTCATGGAACTTAACAACGTTCCTCCACCTACCACAAACATTCACCACACCTCTATTGGACCATTACACACCCTTGAAATAATTCCAAAAGCACAAGGCTGTACTCCGAATTCAAGTTCAAGATCTCAAGGAATCCTTGTCATGGAACAACGTCCTGATTACACCAACGTCTTATTCCAAGATGCTCAGGACTCATAGGAAGATTTTCAGTCCCTTCTCCATACTAAAAATCCCCATTATACTGTCACCAATCCAGACTCTCCTGATGCATCTACATCACAGCACATGTCTACAGCTGATGAAGACAAATATTAGCAAGCTGAGGCGTATCTAGACCAAAGATAGATACGTCGGCACAAGCGCCAATATGAGAAAGAGACAGGAGACGTGTCACCATTGCACTATTCATCCACTCCATGATGACAATTTGTCGCCATCACACAGCTTTTGATGTAACAGCCCATGTGACTCCCGTTTGCTTTGAATGTTTTATGTAAAAGTCTTAGTCAGAATGCCTTACTTTCTGTTTTACTTTGTCTTATGTAAAAGTCTTAGTCGGTGTGCTTTACTTTCTAAAAAGGTGTGCTTTACTTTCTAAAAGCATGTGCCTGTTTTTCGATTATAATCATTCAAGTGGTCCTGTCCTCGATGATTTTCTATATGAGGCACCTTATGCTTCAGTTGTAGGTAGGAGTTAATCAGAAATAAATTCAAGTTTCTTTACATCATGTTTCTCTAAATATTTTCTCTCTTCTAAGAATCAAAAAAATTATTTGGGTTAATACTGATACGCTCGCCTCTAATTCTCCATACTGAGTATGCTCTGCACTTGCCTTAAGTCTAAGGATCCTATGCATCAGAAAGGTCATGTTTTATCCTCCAAAACTGATTTTTATAACATGAAACTGTTTTCTCACAACTTTTTGATCTTTAGTCTTCAGGCGCAGAGAGAACTCATCCCTCATGGCTTCTACTTCCTCCACTCCAGTTACTCTTTCTTCTACTCTTTCTTTGCCTAAATCTTTGTCCCTTTGTAATAATTAAAGGTGTGTAATCATGTAACTTTACTTTTACTTTAAAGATAGGGGCCCTGTCCTATCTTTCTGAGATTCCTCCTATATATAAGGAACTCTCACCTCCTTTGTAAAATATAGAAGTTTGCCAAGAAATAAACTCGTGTGTTTCTCTCACCATGAACTTCTAAACTTCTCTCTCTCTCTCTGCAAATGAAGTCTTAAAGAAAAGAAAAGGAATAAGGGTTTTAAATTTGTTCATTTTGAAACTTAAGCAAAGTATGCTCTGCACTTGCCTTTAGCAAGGATCCTGTGCATCAGAAAGCTTTCGCAGTTTTTCTTATCTGGTTTGGTACCCTGTTTTGACTAACGAAAGTCTGGTTTTGGGTTGTATAACCCGACAAGAAAATGAAAGTTTTCCTGATTTCCACTTTTGGTATCAGAGCCATACCCTCTCCATTTTCTCAACGTTGTATAATTTAAGTCTTTATTCCTGTTTTGATCTTTAGTCTTCAGGCGCAGAGAGACCTCATCCCTCATGGCTTCTACATCATCCACTCCAGTTACTCTTTCTTCTACGCTTTCTTTGCCTAAATCTTGCACTTCCATACTGCTAATAAAATAGAAAACCTTGTTGAATACTCCTATATTCCCGAATCCGCTCAAATCAGTGAATCCACCTACCCTCTTCTCAGCCCTTATCACCTATATAAAAGACCCAACTCCTTTACCCGCAGCATCCGTACCCTTATCTCTACCAAACGGCCTCACCCTAAAGAATATATCCAGTCTTCTCGTCTGGATCAGTGTGCTCTCAAAGCCACCTCTGCTGAGCAATATGTCACACTGGAAATTCCTTCAGAACTCATTTCAAATTGGAAACGTGAAGGATACACTCATCTTCATCTAGGCGGCATCCGCTCATCCTAACCCTATATGGGCGCAAAGGTTTACCTGTTACCGCTCGTGTTGCTCTCTTGGATACTCGGTTTAAACAGTTCCAAGATGCCGTTATCGGTACTGTCCTCACCACCCTACATGCTGGCAGTGTCTTACTCACCTTTTATCCCAACTTCAATCTTTCTCTTCAAGATCCTAATCTACCTACAACCCTAAAAGTCCAAGTCCAGATCCAAGGTGCTGAACAAATCTCCACTGCTAAAATCGCCACCTTACATCATCAATTGGTCTATCGGCTTCAGAATCATGCCTTAGACCTACCCACTCCAGAACACCACTCTGACACTCTCATGGTGTTAGCTGAATCTGACCAAATTCCAACCATCATTCAGATCCCCAGGCAAATTCCTCGCCACGAACTCCTTAAGCTTAAGCCTCTTGAATGGATCTCAAACTATGAGCAGTTCCATAACAATACAGCCCCAGTTCAGACATCTGAAAGTATGTTTGAAAGGCGACCAGATGGCACGGTCAGAATGACTTTTAAACCGCCTCCCAGTGCTCCTCAAGAGCCTCCTCGGCTCTCTTTCACTTATTCATCCATGATCACAGCTGTACAGACAGCTCAAGAAGATTTGCCTATTACAGGGTTCAATTCTGACGGTTTCCCTGTTTATCCAGCCAAACAAAATGAACATTTCCTTTGGGATGTCCCTGGTTCCGGCCACTGTGACCCAGATTGTCCCTGCTGGGATGATTGGGAAGAGGATGATGATTATGTTACCAAAAAGAAAAAAAAACCTAAGAAAAAATCTCATGCCCCGTGTCACCACAGTACTCCAAAACCACCACAAGATCCTCCTCCTCCATCAGCTCCTTTACCTCTCTATAAAAAAGAACTCCAATGGCTTGCAAAGCGTTGCACCTCTACAATCTCCTCACCTGTTCCAGATCCATCTCCACCTCTGAGTTGTATGATGTTTTCATCTGCTTCCTCAGATTATTCTTCCTCTTTTCCTCCTTTAGATACCCATACAGATTCCCAACGAAATGTTGTATCTAAACCTTTTGTTCCATCACCCATCACTTCATCAGGTCATCTTGAACCACCCAAACCTTTTGAATCAGTCCTCAACTGGCAAACTCAAAATGCCAGAGCACAGAATGATACTTTGTTGAACATAAATTCCAAAGTTGAAAAGATCAGTTTACGAACTGAACACCTTGAAACGAAGGTTGACTCCATCTCTGCACAACTGCAGCAGATCCACCAGAACCTCCAGTCCAGAATTGTTCAACTTGATTCTGAGTTGCGAACCATGCTTGCACAACGTTACCATGGCCCAGAATTTGATCAAAAAGAAAGGGAGATCAGACGTTTAAAAGCTGAGCTTGCTCAAATTGAATCTGACAAACAAAAACCTTCCCTCTTTACCTCCTCACCTCCTATCCCTTCGATTGGTCCAACCTACCATCCATTTGCTTCGATGCTTTCTTCTATCAGACAGTATGAGCCTTCTAAGCTGTTTGGTATGACTCATACCCTTTTTCGAGACAACCCATTACCACCACCACCTAAACCTAAACCAAAGCCTAAACCTCAACCACGACCCGTCACAATCAATCCTTCCTCCACTATTATCCCTGACCAACAATCACCTGGCTATACACTAGCATCAACATCACCTACCTGAACCATCCAAATCCCAACCTCCTACTACATCCAAGATAAAGAACCTATGCACCAATTCAGTGCCCATACCATTGACCACCAATCTTCCACTGATGACTAAACTTCTAATTCAAATCTAGCCGTTTCAGATAGCCATACTGAGACTGACACAGAATCTTCAGCATCCACCAGTGACTCTGAAAAATCTTATGCTGATATCACCAGAATCCTGATGGCTCAACCTGACCCACAAACCTCTCGGACTGAACCATATGTTGATATTCCTTATGATGTTGAAGAAGAGATGCCTGAATCTTCTGCTACCAACCAGCCTCCTCCGGCCCAAACTACTTCATCCTAGTCCAAAATCCTCAAATGGTCCCTGGTTTACCTTTGATGATATCCCATCCTATAAATGGCGTGATCGTCTTAATGAAATGTCTGCCTGGATTGATCTCCAAATGCTCAGATCAGGAGCCACTACTGAATCAGTCCTTAGAGAATTTACTACTCGTTTTACGGGTGCTCTAAGAGATTGGTTTGACTCTCTTGGTCAATACAGACAATTGCAGTTTGTTCAATTACCAGAAGTCTCTAGTGCTCTTGCCATTCTTCATGATCAGTTTTTAGGAGACCCAGCTGTAGCCTTTGAAGCTGCACGCCGAGACTATCTCAGCATGAAATGTTGCTCCCTTGATGCTAAGGATCTTGATTTCCATTACAAGCGCATGTCCCTGTTATTCTATAAGCTTAATGGATTCAACGAGCCTACCCTAAAGCATGTCTTCCTGGCTTCCCTACCAGAAGAACTCCAACCAGACATCCAGCGGCAGCTCACCGCCTCCAATCTTGTCATTGACAATATCTCTCTTGGCAAAATTTTCCAACTCGCCAAAACTTGTCTTGATAAGCTTTGTGAACAGAAACAATTCTTCAAGGATTTGTTGAAAGACAAAGAACCATTCAGAAGTGCCTGCAAAAAGCCTTATCTGCAAATCAAATGCAAACAGAAGAAGGATTGTGATTGCAGTCCCAAAAAGAAAAGGCATTTTCGAAAGTTCAAATCTCCAGAATTTTCATCCAGACCCCGCAGGTCCAGAAAACCTTACAGATTCTTCAGAAAGAGGTCTTCTTCTTCCAAAGACTCCAAACGAAGAAAATCCAGCAGATGTTTTATCTGCAGGAAAAAAGGTCATTTTGCCAAAGACTGTCCCAACAAAAGAGCCAAGTCCATTCGTCTTGTAGAACATCTTCAGGCTACTACGGATTACTCTCCTCAACAGGATGAACTGGAATTCTACTTCTCTGAACAAGATGAACCCAATGATGAAACAGTGTTCGCTCTACAACAATCTTCTGATGATTCCGACAGTGATCAGTCCCAAGTCATTTTCCATCAACAGCTCTTGTCCCTTGACACTACGGTTCCTATACCCTCCATCAAAGTCCAAATCCTACCTTCAAAATTCCAAAGGCCCATTCCAGCAATTGGTCTTATCGATACTGGTGCACAGCGCAGTATGATAAACCCCCATATTCTCCCACCAGACTCTTGGACCCAATCCGAAGAATATTTCAAAGCTGTTAATGGCAACCTATTCACCACTTCTTTGATTACCAAAAAACCCATTGGTATCCAGATTTTCCCTAATTGTGTCATTTGGACCAAAGTCATTGGTTCAACTCTTCCTAATAAAGATATTTTGTTAGGATTTGACATTCTTCACCAGATCAAACACCTTCAAATCATTCCTCATGGAATTCGAGTCAAGTCCATGTTCAAACCATTCACAGAGATCTTGAAACTTTACAATCTGTCTGAAACCCCTCCATCATATCAGGATGTTTCTACCAAGCTTTTAAGTTTCTGTCCAGAGTCTCATTCTGAGTTCACCCATCCAACCCTTTGTGGAAAAATCAGTCTTTCTTTGTTAAGTTACCCTTCAAACTTAATGAAGACATTAATCCCACCAAAGCTACTCATCCAGGAATGAGTCCATCTGACTTACTCCTAGCCCAACAGGAATGTTCTCAATTGTTAGCCCAAGGGTTAATTGAGCCCACAACCTCTCAATGGGCTTGCCAAGCCTTTTATGTTGAAAAGCATTCTGAAATTGTTCGAGGAAAGAAACGCCTAGTCATTGACTACCAGCCCTTAAACATGTTTTTGCAAGATGACAAATTTCCCTTACCTCGCCGACAAAGCATGTTTACTTTTCTCAAAAATGCCCAGATCTTTTCAAAATTTGATTTAAAATCAGGTTTTTGGCAATTAGGCATTGAACCCTCTGAGCGATATAAGACAGCCTTTTGCATTCCTAATGCCCATTTCCAATGGACGGTCCTACCCTTTGGTCTCAAAACTGCCCCATCCATTTTCCAAAAATCCATGATCAAAATCTTTCAGCCTCTCCTGTCTAATGCATTGATTTACATTGATGATATTTTACTTTTTTCAGGATCACATGATGACCATCACCGACTACTCAACCAGTTCTATGATATTGTCCAAAGTCATGGAATCATGCTATCTGCCAAGAAAAGCACCATTGCCACAGATACCATCGAATTTCTTGGTATGATCATAAAAGATGGCCATTACCAGCCAGGAAAGGAACTCCAATGGCTTGCAAAGCGTTGCACCTCAACAGTCTCCTCACCTGTTCCAAATCCATCTCCACCTCTGAGTTGTATGATGTTTTCATCTGCTTCCTCAGATTATTCTTCCTCTTTTCCTCCTTTAGACACCCATACAGATTCCCAACGCAATGTTGTGTCTAAACCTTTTGTTCCATCACCCATTGGTATCCAGATTTTCCCTAATTGTGTCATTTGGACCAAAGTCATTGGTTCAACTCTTCCTAATAAAGATATTTTGTTAGGATTTGACATTCTTCACCAGATCAAACACCTTCAAATCATTCCTCATGGAATTCGAGTCAAGTCCATGTTCAAACCATTCACAGAGATCTTGAAACTTTACAATCTGTCTGAAACCCCTCCATCATATCAGGATGTTTCTACCAAGCTTTTAAGTTTCTGTCCAGAGTCTCATTCTGAGTTCACCCATCCAAACTCTTTGTGGAAAAATCCGTCTTTCTTTGTTAAGTTACCCTTCAAACTTAATGAAGACATTAATCCCACCAAAGCTACTCACCCAGGAATGAGTCCATCTGACTTACTCCTAGCCCAACAGGAATGTTCTCAATTGTTAGCCCAAGGGTTAATTGAGCCCACAACCTCTCAATGGGCTTGAAAATGCTTCATTTTCTTCTCGGGTTATACAACCCAAAACAGACTTTCGTTAGTCAAAACAGGGTACCAAACCAGATAAGAAAACGATCAAAAGCTTTCTGATGCACAGGATCCTTGCTAAAGGCAAGTGCAGAGCATACTTACTTAAGTTTCAAAATGAACAAATTTAAAACCCTTATTCCTTTTCTTTTCTTTAAGAATTCATTTGCAGAGAGAGAGAGAGAAGCTTAGAAGTTCATGGTGAGAGAAAAAACACACGAGTTTATTTCTTGGCAAACTTCTATATTTTACAAAGGAGGTGAGAGTTCCTTATATATAGGAGGAATCTCAGAAAGATAGGACAGGACCCCTATCTTTAAAGTAAAAGTAAAGTTACATGATTACACACCTTTAATTATTACAAAGGGACAAAGATGCTTTAATAAAGCATGACTTTGACAAAAGCTTAAAGCAAAAGCAAAAGTAAAAGCAAAAGCAACCATGATTACAACAAGACAAAACGAGACATAATGATGACAAGAAGACAAATCACAACAAGACAAATAACTTTTATGGAGAGTGGAGGTTCATGTAGTCATCTTCGGAGGAACTTTCCGTTGCATCGGGATCTGTATCACCGGAGTGGTGCGGTTTGCGGAAAAAGTTGCTTGGAAGCTTTGGACGTTTAGGATGTTGACAGGAGGGAGCACGGCATGGTGGATTAGGGCAATGTTCGGCTCGTGGAGTACACTGTGAAGTATACCTAGGGGAAGTCTGGGTGGCTTTGTCAACTTTAGAAGGCCGAGGTGATTTTTTGGAAGGTCGGGTTGATGGTCCTGGGTCGGAGGGTCCAGGTTCATCCATTGTTGGTTGGGGGAACTGATGAAGGTGTTGGCTAAGAGGAAGAAATTCTTCCCAAGGGTCCTGAGAGTCCTGGAAGAGAAAGTCAGTATAGTCTGGCCTTTCTTCTTTGATAAGGATTCCTGTGGATGGTGGCTTGGATCTGGTTGATGGAGTAGGGATCATGATGAGGTCATGTTGTGGGCCTAAGGATGTGTGAACGATATCCTTATGTGGTGGAGTTTGGTGGTTTAACTGATGGAGGTAGTTATGTAAGGTAGGCTGGATCTCATTTTCAATAATGGAAGGGTGTGGTGCAGTGAACCATTCGTATACCTGATCCTGTGTCCAAAAGAACTGTGTATCTGGGTGTTGGAAATAAGGCCTGTGAATTATGAACACGGATGTCCACATTT
This sequence comes from Citrus trifoliata, assembly GCA_018350135.1. Taxonomy (NCBI): domain Eukaryota; kingdom Viridiplantae; phylum Streptophyta; class Magnoliopsida; order Sapindales; family Rutaceae; genus Citrus; species Citrus trifoliata. The sequence goes on along the minus strand of CM031392.1, from coordinate 13,199,988 downwards.
GGGCTACAGGTAATGGCATACGATCAAGGTTGTAGATCTCTGACAAGTGTTGGAGCTTGTGTCTCCACCATGGAATTGGTGAAAACCACTCAAGTAATGTCCAGATGAGAGAGGTAGCTTTGTCTGGATTAAGAAGATGAGACAAAGTGGGGGCTATGGGTAGGATGAGTTTGGTTGCATAGAGAGTAGTTAGGCACCAGAGGTACCATAACTCGTCTTCAGTGATTTCTCTGGATGGGTCAAGGGTTAAACCTGTAAGAAACAGATTTTCAGGATGGAAAGTAGAAAATGGAAATGAGTCAGCCATAAGGTAAGCCTTCATGAAAAAACGGAAAACAGCTTTTCTTGCAAACTCTTGGATGGCAAAAACAGAGGAAAATGTTTTATTCAAGGGAAAGGGTTTTTTGGTAAGAGCTTCGGGAGGTAAGGATGTAGTCATGGCAATGATGGGAAAATGGTATGTGGTGGAAAACAGAATGGGAGGTGTCTCTGGTTTTGAAAGTCGAGAGAGCATATCAGGGATAAGGTTCTGGGATCCCTTTATATGCTTGACTGAAAAATCATATTTGGAAAACCAATCTTTTAATCGGAGTAACATCTTTTCTGGAACAGTTTTGCCTTTGAAATTGAGAATATTGGGGAAGGCTGAGCTGTCCATTCGGATGAGGAAGTGGTGGCCAATGAGATGGTACTCGAACTTTTTGATGCCATGCTTTACCGCTAAGATTTCTTTGAACACGCTATGGTAGTGCTGCTGTGTGTTAGAAAAATGTCCACTAGCGTAGGCAATAAAGTGTTCTTTTCCATTGAGTTCTTCAAGGAGAATGGCACCCCATGATTCATCACTTGCGTCTGTCTGTAGTATGCGCTTTCCATCTACAATCAACTTTAAAGGAGGCGGATTTTGCGCAATCTTTTTGAGAGTAGTGACAGCATTTGTGTGGTCATCATTCCACTCAGGAGGCTTTTTCTTCAATAAAGCCGAGAGGTGACGAGTGTAGTGGTCCACATGTGGGATAAAGTCTCTGATGTAATTGATAATTCCAAGAAATTGCTGGACCTGCTTTTTGGAAAGTTGCTGATCTGGAAAGTGAAGCAACTCTTGGGCAATGTGCTTTCCTGGCTGGTAATGGCCATCTTTTATGATCATACCAAGAAATTCGATGGTATCTGTGGCGATGGTGCTTTTCTTGGCAGATAGCATGATTCCATGACTTTGGACAATATCATAGAACTGGTTGAGTAGTCGGTGATGGTCATCATGTGATCCTGAAAAAAGTAAAATATCATCAATGTAAATCAATGCATTAGACAGGAGAGGCTGAAAGATTTTGATCATGGATTTTTGGAAAATGGATGGGGCAGTTTTGAGACCAAAGGGTAGGACCGTCCATTGGAAATGGGCATTGGGAATGCAAAAGGCTGTCTTATATCGCTCAGAGGGTTCAATGCCTAATTGCCAAAAACCTGATTTTAAATCAAATTTTGAAAAGATCTGGGCATTTTTGAGAAAAGTAAACATGCTTTGTCGGCGAGGTAAGGGAAATTTGTCATCTTGCAAAAACATGTTTAAGGGCTGGTAGTCAATGACTAGGCGTTTCTTTCCTCGAACAATTTCAGAATGCTTTTCAACATAAAAGGCTTAGCAAGCCCATTGAGAGGTTGTGGGCTCAATTAACTCTTGGGCTAACAATTGAGAACATTCCTGTTGGGCTAGGAGTAAGTCAGATGGACTCATTCCTGGATGAGTAGCTTTGGTGGGATTAATGTCTTCATTAAGTTTGAAGGGTAACTTAACAAAGAAAGACTAATTTTTCCACAAAGGGTTTGGATGGGTGAACTCAGAATGAGACTCTGGACAGAAACTTAAAAGCTTGGTAGAAACATCCTGATATGATGGAGGGGTTTCAGACAGATTGTAAAGTTTCAAGATCTCTGTGAATGGTTTGAACATGGACTTGACTCGAATTCCATGAGGAATGATTTGAAGGTGTTTGATCTGGTGAAGAATGTCAAATCCTAACAAAATATCTTTATTAGGAAGAGTTGAACCAATGACTTTGGTCCAAATGACACAATTAGGGAAAATCTGGATACCAATGGGTTTTTTGGTAATCAAAGAAGTGGTGAATAGGTTGCCATTAACAGCTTTGAAATATTCTTCGGATTGGGTCCAAGAGTCTGGTGGGAGAATATGGGGGTTTATCATACTGCGCTGTGCACCAGTATCGATAAGACCAATTGCTGGAATGGGCCTTTGGAATTTTGAAGGTAGGATTTGGACTTTGATGGAGGGTATAGGAACCGTAGTGTCAAGGGACAAGAGCTGTTGATGGAAAATGACTTGGGACTGATCACTGTCGGAATCATCAGAAGATTGTTGTAGAGCGAACACTGTTTCATCATTGGGTTCATCTTGTTCAGAGAAGTAGAATTCCAGTTCATCCTGTTGAGGAGAGTAATCCGTAGTAGCCTGAAGATGTTCTACAAGATTAATGGACTTGGCTCTTTTGTTGGGACAGTCTTTGGCAAAATGACCTTTTTTCCTGCAGATAAAACATCTGCTGGATTTTCTTCGTTTGGAGTCTTTGGAAGAAGAAGACCTCTTTCTGAAGAATCTGTAAGGTTTTCTGGACCTGCGGGGTCTGGATGAAAATTCTGGAGATTTGAACTTTCGAAAATGCCTTTTCTTTTTGGGACTGCAATCACAATCCTTCTTCTATTTGCATTTGATTTGCAGATAAGGCTTTTTGCAGGCACTTCTGAATGGTTCTTTGTCTTTCAACAAATCCTTGAAGAATTGTTTCTGTTCACAAAGCTTATCAAGACAAGTTTTGGCGAGTTGGAAAATTTTGCCAAGAGAGATATTGTCAATGACAAGATTGGAGGCGGTGAGCTGCCGCTGGATGTCTGGTTGGAGTTCTTCTGGTAGGGAAGCCAGGAAGACATGCTTTAGGGTAGGCTCGTTGAGTCCATTAAGCTTATAGAATAACAGGGACATGCGCTTGTAATGGAAATCAAGATCCTTAGCATCAAGGGAGCAACATTTCATGCTGAGATAGTCTCGGCGTGCAGCTTCAAAGGCTGCAGCTGGGTCTCCTAGAAATTGATCATGAAGAATGGCAAGAGCACTAGAGACTTCTGGTAATTGAACAAACTGTAATTGTCGGTATTGACCAAGAGAGTCAAACTAATCTCTTAGAGCACCCGTAAAACGAGTAGCAAATTCTCTAAGGACTGATTCAGTAGTGGCTCCTGATCTGAGCATTTGGAGATCAATCCAGGCAGACATTTCATTAAGACGGTCACGCCATTTGTAGGATGGGATATCATCAAAGGTAAACCAGGGACCATTTGAGGATCTGTGGCTGGAGGAAGTAGTTTGGGCCGGAGGAGGCTGGTTGGTGGCAGAAGATTCAGGCATCTCTTCTTCAACATCAGAAGGAATATGAACATATGGTTCAGTCTGAGAGGTTTGTGGGTCAGGTTGAGCCATCAGGATTCTGGTGATATCAGCATAAGATTTTTCAGAGTCACTGGTGGATGCCGAAGATTCTGTTTCAGTCTCAGTATGGCTATCTGAAACGGCTAGATTTGAATCAGAAGTTTGGTCATCAGTAGGAAGATGGGTGGTCAATGGTATGGGCACTGAATTGGTGCATAGGTTCTTTATCCTTAGATGTAGTAGGAGTTTGGGATTTGGATGGTTTAGGTGGTGATGTTGATGCTGGTGTATAGCCCGGTGATTGTTGGTCAGGGATAATAGTGGAGGAAGGATTGATTGTGACGGGTCGTGGTTGAGGTTTAGGCTTTGGTTTAGGTTTAGGTGGTGGTGGTAATGGGTTGTCTCGAAAAAGGGTATGAGTCATACCAAACAGCTTAGAAGGCTCATACTGTCGGATAGGAGAAAGCATAGAAGCAAATGGATGGTAGGTTGGACCAATCGAAGGGATAGGAGGTGAGGAGGTAAAAAAGGAAGGTTTTTGTTTGTCAGATTCAATTTGAGCAAGCTCAGCTTTTAAACGTCTGATCTCCCTTTCTTTTTGATCAAATTCTGGGCCATGGTAACGTTGGGCAAGCATAGTTCGCAACTCAGAATCAAGTTGAACAATTCTGGACTGGAGGTTCTGGTGGATCTGCTGCAGTTGTGCAGAGATGGAGTCAACCTTCGTTTCAAGGTGTTCAGTTCGTAAACTGATCTTTTCAACTTTGGAATTAATGTTCAACAAAGTATCATTTTGGGCTCTGGCATTTTGAGTTTGCCAGTTGAGGACTGACTCAAAAGGTTTGGGTGGTTCAAGATGACCAGCTGAGGTTATGGGTGATGGAATAAAAGGTTTGGACACAACATTTCGTTGGGAATCTGTGTGGGTGTCTAACGGAGGAAAAGAGGAAGAATAATCTGAGGAAGCAGATGAAAACATCATACAACTCAGAGGTGGAGATGGATCTGGAACAGGTGAGGAGATTGTAGAGGTGCAACGCTTTGCAAGCCATTGGAGTTCTTTTTTATAGAGAGGTAAAGGAGCTGATGGAGGAGGAGGATCTTGTGGTGGTTTTGGAGTACTGTGGTGACACGGGGCATGAGATTTTCTCTTAGGTTTCTTTTTCTTTTTGGTTACATAATCGTCATCCTCTTCCCAATCATCCCAGCAGGGACAATCTGGGTCACAGTGGCCGGAACCAGGGACATCCCAAAGGAAATGTCCATTTTGTTTGGCTGGATATACAGGGAAACCGTCAGAATTGAACCCGGTAATAGGCAAATCTTCTTGAGCTGTCTGTACAGCTGTGATCATGGATGAATAAGTGAAAGAGAGCCGAGGAGGCTCTTGAGGAGCACTGGGAGGTGGTTTAAAGGTCATTCTGACCGTGCCATCTGGTCGCCTTTCAAACATACTTTCAGAGGTCTGAACTGGGGCTGTATTGTTATGGAACTGCTCATAGTTTGAGATCCATTCAAGAGGCATAAGCTTAAGGAGTTCGTGGCGAGGAATTTGCCGAGGGATCTGAATGATGGTTGGAATTTGGTCAGATTCAGCTAACACCATGAGAGTGTCAGAGTGGTGTTCTGGAGTGGGTAGATCTAAGGCATGATTCTGAAGCCGATAGACCAATTGATGGTGTAAGGTGGCGATTTTAGCAGTGGAGATTTGTTCGGCACCTTGGATCTGGACTTGAACTTTCAGGGTTGTAGGTAGATTAGGATCTTGAAGAGAAAGATTGAAGTTGGGATAAAAGGTGAGTAAGACACTGCCAGCATGTAGGGTTGTGAGTACAGTACCGATAACGGCATCTTGGAACTGTTTAAACCGAGTATCCAAGAGAGCAACACGAGCGGTAACAGGTAAACCTTTGCGCCCATGTAGGGTAAGGATGAGGCGGATGCCGCCGAGATGAAGATGGGTGTAGCCTTCACGTTTCCAATTTGAAATGAGCTCTGAAGGAATTTCCAGTGTAACATATTGCTCAGCAGAGGTGGCTGTGAGAGCACATTGATCCAGACGAGAAGACTGGATATATTCTTTAGGGTGAGGCCGTTTGGTAGAGATAAGGGTACGAATACTGCGGGTAAAGGAGTTGGGTCATTTATACAAGTGATAAGGGCTTAGAAGAGGGTAGGTGGATTCACTGATTTGAGCGGATTCGGGAATATAGGAATATTCAACAAGGTTTTCTATCTTATTAGCAGTATGAGAAGTGCAAGATTTAGGCAAAGAAAGCGTAGAAGAAAGGGTAACAGGAGTAGATGAGGTAGAAGCCATAGGGATGAGTTCTCTCTGCGCCTGAAGACTAAAGATCAAATCAGGAATAAAGACTTAAATTATACCACTTTGAGAAAATGGAGAGGGTATGGCTCTGATACCAAAATAGAGAATCAGAAAATGCTTCATTTTCTTCTCGGGTTATACAACCCAAATGGCAGTCTATACTTTATGTCTTTGATTTTGATATTGAGTATGTGAAAGAAGAAAATAATTCCTTGCTAGATTTTTTGAGTAGAGAATTCCTACCGGGCTTTAAGAAACAGAAGAAGGATGAAACTCTTTATTACATTAATGTCTTAATTCTAGTAGTAGTCGTTGAAGATGAACCCATCAACGTAGAACTAAATGATGTGGCTGACATCTATCTTGCAGATCATTCTTACTATCAACTTCTCCCAATGGATCAATGGTTCTATGAGAATATCTTAACAGAAACTGGCTCGTGGGAAATTAATCATCATGTGAGAAGTGCCAAGAAAGTTGGTTATATAATTGTAAACATCTTAAATATCCTCACTAGCTAGCAATGAGTTGTTACGCCCAAACTCAGTAGACGATTTAATGATAGAAGGCTTAAAACCCCATAATATAATTATTATGATTATATTTAAGCATGGGAACATGCTCTTTTTCTCCAAAACAACAAAATGCCGCACTACTGGTTCTTCATTATCTTTGAATTTTTCAAATACCCTAACTTATTTTTTACTGGTTCAAGTTTTGCAAACCCAATGATTGAATTTTATTCCTTTAAAGGAAAGTTCTTGATGAGATTGAGGAAAACGCTGTCACGAGGACATGGGATAAGGCATATTCAGATCCTAGTCAAGTTCCAATCGGATACTCATAAGAGCTCATATAAAGAAATTCAAATAAGTGCTTAATGGGATTATTCAAACAACTTGGGCTCAATCAAATTCGTAAAGGTTTAATAAAGAATTACAAATGATATTCAGACCACTAAATACGTGATTCAAGCTCTTGAAGTTTATGAATAATCACTACCATGAAAATAGCAAGTTAGCTTGTAAATATGCTACTTTCCTTTTTGGATACTTTCCCTTGAAGAGGCAAGTGGCGAGACAAATCAACTATTTGTCTGATGCGAACCCCATAGTTTCCTTTTAATTGATGTAAGGCATTAAAGCCATTTAAGAGGCTTTCTTATGAGCCCTACAAAAAAACTTCAAGACCCACACTTGATTTAAAGTTTCAATTGCTCAAGAAAGTTCTAAATAGATTTAAGCCAAACAAAATCTTTACCTAATGTTTAAGAAAATATGAATTAGAGGTCTAGAGAATGATATTGATGCCACACTTAAGATGTAAACGATAAGGTGAGTTAAAAGTCAAGATTGGAATGCCACAAGATGCAAATTCTTAATAAATTCACTAGTTCTCTAAAGAACCAAAGAAAGAATGTTATTTCAAATTCAAAAAACATTAGTCTCCCAACATATCTTTGACATAGGAAGGTTGCTGAGTGTAAATAGGCTAATATAAACCCAAGATCCTAAAAATACACTTGGAAACATTGAAAAAATCCTCCAATCATAGGTTTGTCAAAGAATGCTTCAAAAGTTTTCACCAACCCACGATTATTATTGCAAGTTATTGTCAAACTTAATGCTAGCCTACTATTATTAATACTAGCCCACCATCATTAATGGTAGACTTACCTATCATATTGACAAACTTGAAACACAATAAATAAACGAAGTTGAATAAACATAGGGGTGGCGGGAATTCCCAAGCTTGAACAAGCGATAATAAATTGGCCATAATGTCTTCTAGAGAACTCCAAATCCAGTGTCCAAAGGTATATAGCTTGCACATTTTAATTTGCCCTTTTTACATTTGACCCAAATTGTGTATGTGGCTGTCCAATAGGATTATTCAAATTACTAATGATACCACCTCAACATGAAGTGTGGCTCTGATACCAGTGGGTAGTTGTACGTGGTGTTGTTTACACCAGATCTACAACAAAATGAAGTCTATCCTTAAGGCCAGTAGCCCGCAAGTTCTGGTTTCTAGCCGATATACACTTATCTAGTTAATACCAAACCCGAAAATCATATGTGAAAATGGTTTTTCATGATACCACCCAAAAACGCGGCACTCATGGCCTTCAAAGAGGGTGAACATTGTGAGAAAACACTTTCATTTTATAAAAATCGATTTTGGAGGATAAAAACAGGACCTTTTTTATGCACAGGATCCTCAGGCTTGAGGCAAATGCAGAGCATACTCAGTTTAGAAATTTTGAGGTGAGTGTATCATTTTTAATTCAAATAATTTCTTCAATTCCTAGAAGAGAGAGAGATGTTTAGGGAAACATAATGTATAAAACTTAATTTTTTTTATTTCAGATTGGCTCTCTTACAACTGAGACCAAAGGTGCCTTATATAGAGGATCATTGAGAATAGGACCTCTCGAATGATCATATCACATAGCACACCTTTTTTGAAAGCAAAACATGTTGATAAGGACTTTTACAAAGGTAAAGCATACCTACAAGGACTTTAACAAAAGTAAAGTACACCGACAAGGACTTTAACAAAAGTAAAGCACACTGGTAAGGACTTTAACAAAAGTAAAGCACACTGACAAGGACTTTAACAAAAGACAAACATGAGTCACATGGATTATTGCATCAAAAGCTGTGTGGGAGCGACAAAGTGTCATTATGGAGTGGATGGATAGCGCGATGGTGACACGTCTCCTATTTCTTTCTCATATTGTCGCTTGTGCCGACGCGTCTGTCTCTGGTCGAGATACGCCTCAACTTGCTGATACTTTTCTTCATCAGCTTCAGACATGTGATGTGCAACAGGAGAGGCTGGGTTGGTGATAGTATAATGGGGAGTGTCAGTATGGAGAAGGGACTAAAAGTCTTCCCATGGGTCCTAAGCGTCTTGGAATAAGACATTCGTGTCGTCAGGATGTGTTCCATGATAAGGATTCCTTGAGCACTTGAACTTGAACCTGGAGTACAGCCTTGTATTTTTGGGATTATTTCAAGGGTGTGTGATGGTCCAATGGAGGTGTGGTGAATGTTTGCGGCAGGTGGAGGAACATTATTAAGTTCCATAAGATAGGCTTTGAGAACGGAGGTGACCGATGTAGCGTGGATGAAGGTATAAGGATGGGGATAAGTTCTCCATTCATATGCCATGTCTTGTGTCCAGTAGTCCCGTGTTTCTGGATGATGGAAATAAGGTCTGTGGACAATGAAGGCCGTAGTCCACATGTTAGCTTTTTGTTCTGGCATTTTGTCTAATCCGTGAAAGGTACACAAGTGTTGGAGTTGCTTACGCCACCAAGTGAGGGGAGAATACCATTCAAAGAGAGTCCATAGAAGGTATGGGGAGAACTCTGGAGTGGTAAGGTGAGTCAGGACTGGTTTGATGGCAAAAACTAGCTTTGTAGCATACAAGGTGGTGAGACACCACATATACCAAAGTTCATCTTTGGAGATGAATAGAGAGGACAGAGTGAGGCCTGTGAGAAATAAGTGCTCTATGCAAAGATTAGGAAATCGGTCAGGTTTGTTAGTCTGAACATTAAAGAAAAATCAGTAAAGAAACTTCTTTGCAAAATCTTGCAATTGATAAGCCGATTGGAAAGAGATGTTCATGGGGAAATTTCTTTGGTTGAGAGCTTTGAAAGGAAGTTGGCGATTCATGGCTATAACTGGAATGGTTTGAATCGAGGAGATGAGTGCGGGTTTATTTATAGCTGGATGGGTGAGGAAGGCTGGAATGAGGTTTTGGTTACCTTTTATGTGTTGAACAGTGAAATCATATTTAACAAACTAGGTTTTGAGACTGAGTAATTGCTTATCAGGTAGCAATTTATTCTTGAAGTCAAAGATGCGGGGAAAAGAAGAATTATCCATGTTGATAAGGAATTTGTGGCTGATGAGATGGAATTCAAATTTCTTAATTTCATACTTGACTGCCAAAATCTCTTTGTAGATCGCATGGTAGTTCTTTTCAGAGTTTTTGAACTGTCCGCTTGCATGTGCACAGAAATGACGCACGCCATTGATGTCTTTGAGGAGAATGGCACTCCAATAATCATCGTTGGCATCAGTCTGGAGGATGCATTGTCCACTTGTGGGAATTCGGAGTGGAGGAGGTGTTTGTGCTATCACCTTTAGCTGTTTGGCAACTTCTGTCTGAGCATGGCCCCATGGAGGCACTATTTTTTGAGCATGCGTGACAGCTGGCTGGTGTGGATTGCAACTTTTGGGATAAAATCACGGACATAATTAACAATCCCGAGGAATTGTTGTATCTGCTTTCTGTTGAGATGGGTGTCTGGAAACTTTAATAATTCGATTGCAATATGGGGACTAGACTAATACTGGCCGTCTTTAATCACCATGCCAAGAAAGTCAATTGATTCCTTTCCTATGCTGCTTTGCTTTTCGGAAAGCATGATGCCATGTGCCTGCATAATGTGAAAGAAATCCAAAAGGAGCTTCTGGTGGCTCTCATGGTCAGAAGAAAATAACAATATGTCGTCAATGTATGATGGAGAATAAGACTAAAGATTTTTGTCATGGCCTTTTGAAATAAGGAGGGGCGACTTTAAGACCAAAAGGCATAACAGTCCATTGGTAATGGGCATCAGGGATGCAGAAGGCAGTTTTGTGATGGTCAACTGGTGAAATACCAAGTTGCCAAAAACCAGCTTTTAAATCAAACTTAAAGAAGATATGAGCCCCTTGAAGATGGACAAACAGGGTCTGGATTTTTGGAAGGGGAAACTTATCATCTTTAAGAAAAGAATTGAGTGGCTGGTAATCAATCACTAATCTCTTTTTTCCTCGAACTAATTCATATCGTTTTTCAACATAAAAGGCTTGACAAGCCTAATCTGAATTAGTAGACTCAATAAGACCTTGTTGTAGTAACTGGGAACATTCTTGCTTAGCAAGCAAGAGATCTGAATGAGACATTCCCGAGTGTGAAGCTTTTGTGGGGTTTATGTTTTCGTTAAGTTTAAAAGGAAAGTGAATGAAAAATTGTTCATTTTTCCAAAGAGGTGAAGGATGATGGAACTGGGAATGGTTTTCTAGATAGAACCCTAAGAACTTTTGTGAGATCTGACTATATGGAGATGATGAGTCAGAGAGTGTATACATACGTAGTGTATCTGTATAAGGTAAGAACATCTGTTTGTAGCAAACTCCAGAACTAGTGAGGAATAAGTTTTTAACCAGATGAAGAATGTTAAAACCTATAAGCAAATCTTTATCGGGGAGTTTGGAAGCTACAATCTATTCCAAATTATGCAATTCGGAAAGAATTGAATACCAATGGATTTTCTGGTAATCAAGATAGTTTCAAAAGTTTCGCCATTAACTGCTCTGAAGAGCTTGGAATGACGTTCCCAATAGTCTGAGGGAAGAACATAAGGATCAATCATACTGGTATCTGCACCAGTGTCAATAAACCCAATAACAGGAACAAGTTTATAGAATTTGGAAGGAAGGATGGACATCTTGAGAGAAGGTCTAGGAATAGTGGAAACATGATTAACAGTCTGGACTATAGAGATGATTGAAATATCTTTAGAATCAGAAGATTATGCGATAAGAAAGGCAGTTTGATCATCTTGTGCTGACTGTTCTGAAAAATTTGATTCGACATCCTCATTCTCAAATAATAGAGAAGAATGCTGAAGATGTTGGATAAATTGAATAGCTTTGGCTGACTTGTGAGGATAATTTCGGGCAAAGTGACCGCGTTTCTTGGAGATGAAACAACGGTTGGATTTTTTCTTTTGGAACTGAGAAACATCTTTCTTTTTGAAATACCAAAAGGTTTTTTGGAGGATGATTTTCTGTGGAAGTGTTTCTGAAAATATTTTTTCTTTTTAGTCGAACAAACACACTTCTTTTCATCTTTGCACTCCATCTTGAGATGAGGTTTTTTACAAGCTTCAGAGAAGGGTTTCTTGTCTTCCATGAGATTTTTGAAGAATTCTTTTTGTTCACAGATCTTATCAAGAGATAGCATGGCCATTTGAAAAATCTTTCCTAGAGAGATATCAGCTATACTCAGATTTGTGGCTGTGAGTTTTCTTTAAAGGTCAGGTTGTAACTCAACAGGGAGAGAGGCGATGAAGACATGTTTAAGAGATGGCTCATTGAACCCATTTACCTTATAGAATAGAATACTCATTCTCTTGTAATGAGCATCCAGAAGATGTCTTTTAAGAGAACAACATTTCATCTGATGGTATTCTTTTTTGTCTGCTTTAGTGGAAGCAGTTTTTTCACCGATGAATTGCTCATGAATAATATTGAGGGTTGTTCCAATTGGAGATTCCATGAATTGGAGTTGTCTGTATTCTCTTAAGCTTTCTAGCCAGTCTCATAAAGAACCCGTGGAGCGGACCATGAATTCACGAAGAACGGCTTGAGGTTGAGCATTAGGCTTGGTACCTTGGAGATCAATCCAAGCATCAAATTCTTGAAGTCTAGCAGCCCATTTGTGATGGGGAATGTCATCAAATGTAAACCAAGATGCTGAAGATGGTTTTGTTGAGTGTTCATGAACTGGTGGAGGTACTGGGTCTGTTTGAGAAGCTTGGTCAGAAGGATTGTCATCAACAATAGGTGTTGAGGTAGAGGCACTTGGATCTACTATTTCAGTGGCCATTAATATGCCTGTAATGTCAGCATATTCAGACTTAGAGTCAATGGAGGCTTTTGATGAGTCATAAGATGAGGACGAAGATGAATTATTTGTTTCAGGCTCAAAAGAGTCGGAGGAATCGGAAGATTGGATCTGGACAGTATGATAATGTTATTGGTCCATTGGGCTTTTATCTTTTTTAAGAGGTTCGGGAATGTCTTGTGGTGAGTCTTCTGGAGGGATTGTAGAGGAGGAGGAAGTGGCCTTTGGACGTGGTTCAGAGATTTTGACTTTAGATCTTGATTTTTTGGGTGAAGATGGGTGAGGAGTTGGTTGAAGGTGAGAAAAACCAAAGAACTGATTATAAACTGATTAGAAACCCCAGATATGATTGTTGATCATTCGTCTGAGATCGGCATCTAGCTTAGAGATACAATCTTGGAGATGTATGTACATCTGATCAAGGCGATGACTGATTGAATCAACTTTAGTTTCCGTCTGAGAGACATGATTGGCAACACGGTCAATTTTCTTACCGAGTTGTTGAAGAGTATGATTTTGAGCGCTGGCATTTTTGGTTTGCCAGTTTACAACGGTTTCATACTGTCTTGGCTCTTCAAGTTGCCCAGAGGCTGTAACTGGAGATTGGACAAAAGGTTTTGAGGTAACCCAGGCTTGTGTGTCTGTCTGTTTTTCAAGTGGAGGAAATGATTCCTCATAGGAATGACTTGAAAACATAAGGCATGACCTGATTGGGTGAACAAGAGGTTTTGGATCTGGTGGAGGTTGTGGATAAGAAGATTTTTTCTTCTTCTTTTTCTTTCTCCGTATAACTTCCAATTCTTCATCAATATTTGTATCATCCAAGCAAGGACAATCCGGATTGCACATATGGGCTTCAGGAACATCCGATAGAAAATGACCATTGAGTTTATCAAGATATACTGGATACCCTTCTAATGAAAAACCATGAATAGGAGTTTCTTTTCTTGACCAGTTTGAACTGTTGTGATCATCGTAGTATAAGAAAGTTGTGGACTGTCTGAAACAGGCTTGGTGTCAGGAGTTTGAAAAGACAATTTGACTTGACCATTTGGTCGTCTGTCAAATATGGCTTCTGTGGTTTGTACTGGTTCAGAATTTTGGTGAAAGTGCTCATAATTGGTTAGCCATTGAAGAGGCATGAGTTTGAGCAAATCTTGTTTCTGGATTTGTTTGGGGATTTGAATGATGGTTGGAATTGTGTCTGTGTCTGCCAATATCATTAAGGCATCAGAAGTTGTGTATGGTGTGGGAAGATCTAGTGTATGATTTTGTAATCGATACACTATTTGATGATGGAGGGTTACAATCTTTGATGTGGGTGTTAGTTCTGCTACTTGGAGCTGGATCTGAACTTTAAAAGTTGTGGGAAGATTGGGATCCTCAAGAGAGAGGTTGAAATTTGGGTAAAAGGTTAATAAGACACTGCTAGCATGAAGGGTTGTCAGAACAGTTCCAACAACAGCGTGTTGGTACTCCTTGAACCTGGTGTTTAGGAGAGCAATTCTAGCTGTAACAGGTAAGCTTTTTCGACCATGAAGAGTGAGAATTAATCGTACACCACCAAGATGGAAGTGTGTGTACCCTTCTCGTTTCCAGTTGCCGATGAGATCTGAGGGTATTTCCATAGTGACATATTGTTCACTCTGTGAGACTTGTAGGGCACACTGATCCAGTCTAGAAGACTGGATATACTCTTTTGGGAGTGGTCTTTTAGTGGAGATAAGGGTTTGAATACTTCTAGTGAGAGAAGTTTTCTGCTTGTAAAGATTGTAAGGACTCATGATGGGAAACTGGGACTCATTGATTTGAGCAGATTCTGGAATATAAAAATATTCAACAAGATTCTCAATTTTGGAGGTTATGTGTTTAGAGCATGATTTGGGAAGAGAGAGAGTAGAAGAAAGAGAAATATGAGATGAAGAGGATGAAGGAGTTAGAGTTGAAGATGTATTTGTTTCCATGGTTGGTGAATCCTCTTCTAGGAGATCAAATAGGATTATTCAAAGCTTAAACAATGCTTTGTCTTCTCTCCAAGCGTAATTTATCATCTCTTGCATCTTGGATTGCATTTTCAATCCACATTTTCTCAATTAATCTATTTCAAACAGGTTGCATCTTTTTGGGCTGATGGTGTAGAGTATCCTGTTGATGGTAAATTGATGGTTGCTAGGCGTGCTCTCAGCTTGCAAGTGAAAGAGGATGCAGACGTATAAGATGGTAACAACATCAAAGATAAGGTATGTAGTATGACAATTGATGGTGGAAGTTGTACTAATGTAGCTAGCACTTGAAGGACAACATTTGTCCATGAGGTTTCTAAAAAACGCAACTTTTGTACAGTAATATTAAAACGGATGGCGGAAGCTCTAGAAACCTCGGATCGGCTTCATTCAAAAACGAAAATCAAGAGGAAAAATTGAAATTTAATTACTCACTTTTAGTTTCAAAAACGACTTCGTGAAGTAGGAGAAAATGACTGAAAACAGCAAGCTACAAACACTGTCCAGAAAATAGACCTCTGCACGAACAGCTTCTGTTTTGCCACGATTTGAGATCCTTAAAGCACCCCAATTGTGATGTCTCTAGTTAGTACACACTTAGAAATGTTATAGGAGTTCATAGGATTTGGAATCACGAAATTTCGTTTAGAAATGAGAGAGATAATGAAGAAACATGAATGCTAGTTCATGATGATTCATTCCACCAAATAAAGCCACCATTATCTTCAATAATGGCACCAAACATTATCATGTGCTAGACCCACCCACTAAGCCATTATTTATTGAATGTGATCTTATCACTTCAATAATTTATTTAGTCAAATTATTTTGAATAAATAAACAGCTAAATTAATTAATTTTGTCTTTAATTAATTAATCTCATTTTGATCAAATCAAATGGTTAAATGTGGGCTTCTTTTGTGACATGTTCTAATGTTTTCTCTTAATCCATATTAGATCCAATAAAAGCCCAAAATTCTAAACCCAAAATTGGTCTAGAAGTCCATAATCATATATGAACCGGAACATGTCCAAAATAGTCATTTTACGTGCTCGATAGTACATAATGTTTAATTAAGGATTTATGAAATTTATTTTGTTCCTTAAACTATTTATGGAACATCTAAATTTCTATCTTAAATCATATTTAAGATATATATATATATTCATTCTTAATGAATTATAATATAAATATTGATTTTCCTAAAATTAGGAAATTTAACTTCTCATTTTCTAGTAACTCCTTTTTTTTTATTTCTATTTGGTGTGTGACCTTTTAGGTTCTTTGTTATAAGGTAGTAGAACTATTTTAATGATAACTCTTTATTCATTAAATGATGCTAAACTCTTTAGTCATCAAATAGAACTTTTCTAATGACCTTAAGATGCATTGCTAATACGCTTTACCAATATTAATCTTAAAGTTTCTACAAGTCATGAGTGACACCTAGTAGTATTTCACAATTATCCAAATAACAAGAATTGTTGGATCTATAGAACCTATTCCATTGTATCTCTATGTCTTGGTCTCTTCATCATCCATGTCCAGAGAAAAGCACGACTTATGGTTTATTATGTTAAGTAGTTATGCTTTATCTCAAAATAAATGTAAATGAATCTTGGCATGAAAATATAATTTGAACTCTTTCAAATATATTTCACCTTGGCCAAGGATTTCTCATGCCAATTCATATTATCTCACAGGGACATCCTTTTTTGTATATTACAAAGTGATGAATTCCATATTGGCCATACACTTGTCTCCATACATAGCCAACCATGACAACTATTACTAGATCTCTTCCTTAATTAGGAATCAATCATTATGATTTTACTTATCAGAGATGTCTATGTATAAGACATCTGTTATGCCTCAGGTCTAAAGACCATTACTAAACATAGTGTCTATCACAATGTATAATAATCCATTAACACTCAAAACCATATGTCTTACTATATTTGGTCAACAAGTACCTATGTGTTTGACTTGATATCTCATGTCAATGATATGAAACTCACCATCCATTTTAGTATCACATATCATAAGGAGTCATAACACAAACTAGTGTTGTTTATAGGAATTTATAATGTTCAATCATAAATCCACCACTAGGAACTATTTTAGAAGTATACTACAAATGATGCACATTTCATATTCTCGACAAACTCGAGAATGTGTTCCTTAACTATTTTACTTCTTTGACTATATTCATTAAATTAATTTATGAATGTTGATAACTTTGCCATTTTATAAATATCAAAATGCTATTCAAATACAATAATTCCCTAAACAAAACAAACACCATTCGATAGGCCTTTAGGGCATATTACTAACAGCACTAGCATAGTTGAAAATTTGAATTTGAAAACTTTGAAACATGCTAGGCCATGTAAGCTGCAATGGCTGAATGAATGTGAGGAAGTTAAAGTAAATAAACAAGTGCTCGTTTCATTCTCTATTGGGAGATCCATGGATGAGATTCTATGTGATGTAGTACCTATGCTTGCTGGACACATTCTTTTGGGGCTACCTTGGCAATCTTGGCAATATGATAGAGGTGTGGCACATGATGGTTACTTACCTTTAACACCTAGACAAGTGTATGAGGATCAAATGTCAATACAAAAGAGAATGATACAAAAAAAGAAAACGAGAGTACAAAAGAAAGAGAGACTAAGAGAAAAAAGTGAAAAGGTAGAAAATAATGATAATTAAAATTCATTTTTCTAACATCTAGAATGTATTATCTAATACAAACTACATGAAAATCTTCAATCGCAGAGGTTAAATTTCCCATAAGAAATTTTAAAATAAACCAAGAAATTTGATAAATATAAAAGGAGTATAAAATAAGTATTACAACGAACGAAGAGGGGGTCTTCAAAAACAAGTGTAAATGCTTTAATTTATTTCCTCCGAATAAGACTATAAGAAGTTCATCTATTCAATCCTCCTTTAATTAGTTAAAAAGGTTTGTACGTATTGTAAAAGGAAACAAGGGCTGCATATATATTTTTTCTGTTATGTCGTTTTACGAGCTAATCATCACGTGATTCCCTATAACTTAAATTCTAAGCATTATTTTGGTTGTATAAATTTCGAATCGTGACCAAACAATGTAAAAAAGCCAAAAAGGCAACAAGGGTTTAGATAACGGCTTTAACAAGAAATGCTTGAAAGTGGGTGGTTAACAACCTTTTTGCCGCTTTTTGGCTCTCTTTGGAAATTATTAGTTGGACGATAATTACATTAACCAAAACGCAATAGTACTTGGATTACCTGGATCACTTTGTACCATACTCAAATTTAAGTTTCCTTTATGGATCTAATCCGATGGATTTAATATCCCTTGTACTAATGTAATTGGTTGAATTTCATATCTCTTAGGTCACATAAATTTTTTTTTATTTTGTATTTTCATCCAATTAATAAATTTATGTCATATCAAAATAAAATAAATTTGTAAAAGAGTTTATAAGTATATCATCATTCAATTTACTTATACAAAATATAGGATTTACCCCTCATGCTGTACTCACTCTCAAAAACATTTTAGACTTTGTAATTGTAGAGACTCTTACCCTTTTTAATAATTGCGTTGGGTAGGTAATTATTTTCATAATTGTGATATTAATTGGAAAAGTCACAATAGAAATGATTTAAGTTGGCTACAATAGATTTCTTACTATAAATATTGATAATTTAGGTTGTTCCTAATTGTAAATCAAACAACTTTAAAATTAGTCCAAATCTTTTTTTTTTTAAAAAGTAAAAGTATTTTTATTGTTTTCCCCTGTTTTTTGTATCATTAAGGCTATCATGGGATATATTTAACATATACATGTTAGAGAATTTTGGAAACTTAAGCACAAATATATCCATTTCATTGAATAAAAGGATAAGTAAAGTTAATACTGTTATAACAATAAGAGGGTTTGAATGTATTTTAAAATAACAAGAAATTTTTGCTTAATTTCACCAAATAATTAACTAGAATTATGTTCATTTTCCCTGCAAACTAAGATATGTAAAATTGGAGTATGAACATTTTCTTGATTTCTAATAACACGACTAAATTAATTTTCTCAGTAGTTAGTTTGTTCTAGTCACTTTTTTTTTGTTGGGATAATCGAGTAAGTCTTTAAATAACTAGAACATTGATTGAAGATAACTGAGTGGTTTGATTACTTATATTAGTTTGAAACAAGAAATTAAGTACGTTGTTTAATAAGCAAGAAGAGATTTGAAGGAATTTATTAGTATGGTATATGACAAATAAGCAAGCATGAGAGCGAGCTTTAATCAGAAAGGTTGGTACAAGAGAGAATGGAAATGCTGGTGATGTTCCAGCAGAAAGAAAGACAGCTACAAATCTCCAAACTTTGATCTTTTTGTGCCCTTTAAATTCAGTTTAATTCTATGATAATGTTGTGGTTCAATTGTCGCAACTAGCCTAACATGGAGAAAGCACGCACCAAGTCTGCACTAAAGGTTTTTATGCTTCCTGTCAATAAACTCCTCCATTTTGGCTATTGGTTTCTGTAGAATAAATTACTAATTAAACTTTTTTTTTTAATAAGTTTGTCAAAGCTAGTTCACAATCTTCAGGATCGTGGAGTACCACAGCAAATGGAATGGTGAGATACATTAAACTTTATCCAACTTTAAAAGCCCATTCAAATTTATTGCCGCGTCGGCAATCCAATCGAGTCTAAAATGAAAAATATTTAATGATATTGGCTGACATCGGAGTGATAAAAACAGTGGAACTATACAGTGCTCCGAGTTGGTATGTTATAAAGACACTGTTTGTGGGACAATGTTGGGGCAAATATCATTATTACTCATAATTTAAAAAGTCCTATCACATGCCCATTTATTTTAAAAGTTGTTGAATAAGCATGTAATTAAAATAAATGAATCCACATCACAAGTTTCACAATAATAGCTGCCGAAAAATTCGGGGATTTTATACGTTCTAAACTAATATGATCAGTGGTTATCAACTGTGATAAAAGGAAAAAAATATAGCGGATACATTATTTTTATTATTATTGGGTACAATTTGAAACTGACAGCTTTCATAAAAGATTTTGTAATAGTTTTTTTTTTTTTTTGCAAGTAATTTAACTGAATTCAAAAGCAGAACCTTCTTTCTATCATAACCTTAAAAATTCAAGGTGATAATGATGCAATAATTCATTTATAGCAGCGCTAGCTCTTTCATAAATATTACATTGCGAGCTTTATTTTTATTTTTCCATGTTTCATCTGGGGAATTAGATAACAGCCGTTAGATCGCCACTTTGATTTTTTGCATCAATATATCATGTATAACGGAATTCTTGACAGGCAAAAGATTTTAATAACAAACTTTATAAAGTAGGCTTCTTTATATTTTAATCAAATATTAATCCTGGAATCTCTTTTTGAAGTATAATTGAGAGATAGATCCCATGCATTCATATTTATCTTCAATAACAGGCAAAAGAAAACACAAAGCCGCAAAAGTTCACACTCCATACTCAACAAAGAGCTGTTAAACGAGCAATGTTCAACTATTCTGTGAGTATGCAATATATGTATTTAATTATAAGTTTACTCTAATGTATCAACTTGCTATTTAGGTCAGAGTCGAAGCCTTTTCTAACCTCTTTGATGCACACAGGTTATAACAAAACTATACCTTGAGCAGGTACAAAGGAAGAGAGTGGAGAAGTTGCAGAAGGTATAGCTACTCTCTCGTTAGTGGATGCTCAACTTATGGGAGTGACCCTACCACGTGGTGCTATTTAATTTACAAAAAATTACAAAATTATGCCATGTTATGTCTAGATACTCACCATGCATGTGTATATAATTTAACATTGTGTCTAAGTTGTCATTTCAATTGGATGATCTTGCAGATGATAGAAGAAGAAGAGATACGATTGATGAGAAAGGAGATGATTCCAAGAGCCCAGTTGATGCCTCTATTTGATAGACCTTTCTTTCCCCAGAGGTTTACATATATATAATCTAGAGCAGATCTATTATATAATTAATTTGAGTTAACTAGTTAGATTAAGATTTCCATTCTCAACTATAAATCTTATTTGTTATTAAAGAGAGGATAAATTATATTATTTAGTCCCTATAGTTTGTGCTAATTATTCATTTGTTAAATAATTTAAAATATTTTGAAAATATTCTTGTCGAATTTGATTTTTAAGGATAAAATAATGTTCTTTTTCACTAAAATTAAAATTAACCTTACAGATAAAAAATAAAAATAGATAACAATTGAATAGGTTTTGGATTTTATGAACTTAAATTGTCTTTTTCCTTATAATTTGCAGATCAATTTGACCATTAACGGTTCCGAGAGAGCCAAGTTTCTGTATGGCGAACAACAACTGTTGGAGTTGCATTTCTAACAATGAAATCTACAGTTTTGAGCACTCTCATGCTTGGAAGCCCTTAAAATAATATAATTAATAAGATTACCATTTGTTTGATTAATATTTGTGTATTCATAAATGTTATTTGTGCATTTATGCTGCACAGCTAATTTGTCAGATAGACTGTTGAGTGTACGTAGTAGATATGAATAGATAATTTTAGCGGTGATTGTTTCATTGTCAAAATTTCTTTGATTTAGCAAACTTTTACATAATGTATTCAAAATTTCTTGTTTTGATCCATTTTAATTAGTAGATACACTTGTTCAAAATTTCATTAGAGTCGTACAACCAATATAAAAATGTAAATTATTGATAAAAGCTATACAATTTTTGTTTTTAGATTTCAACCTTTCCACATGTCCTAAATTGATTGTCTAGACATGCTTTCATTTTCTTGGATTGTCTTTGCGTTGAATTGGGTTTTCAGCTTATAATATAATGGGGTGTTGATTTGCTGAGTTGTCATATCATGCTCATGTTAAAAATTACAATAGTGACACTGTTTTTGTTGAATGAATCATAGTTAAATAGATAAATAAGATAATACCCCAAGTGAGAAATGGAGAATTAGATGGAAGACACGTTAAAAATAAATTGGTTGAGTTATGATGTTGAATGAATAATTTGAAATGAAGTAGAAGTATTCTATGAAGCTTATTACTTAAAAAATCTTAAAATTAGACTGAATATAGTCGTGGGTCTTGAATGAATAATTTGAACAAAAGTAGAAGTGTTCAATTTGTAAGTTGGTATTTCAAAATATATAGAGCACAAATTTATTTATATATAGAATCCAAATATGGTGTATCAATAAGCCTATTAATAGGAGGCCTGGTGCATGAAACCAAGCCCAAAAGAGGATCCCAGTTAGGAAAGCTTTTAACTGGGTGCTAGCACCCAAAATCATGTGTTGGGGCTTGGCTTAATTTTACATTTTTGCCCTTTGTTTATTCTTACTTTTTTAAATTTGAGTTATATTGATTCATTTATTTTATTATTTAAATTTGAGTTATAATTAGAATTCGATTCCTATTCAAACTATGATTTGTTTAAATCAAACTACTTATATCCTAATATTGGCATCCGAAAATTGCTTAAGCTCTTGGTTTTCTTTAATTTTTTATCTTTTTATTTTTCAAGTCTATTGTGTAGTGCAGACTTATGATAGTAGTCATTGTATCGTGGATATCAAATTGTTTTGTTTGTCCTTCTTGCACTAGGTTATCAACGCTTGAGGCATGCAATTTGGTCTTAAAGAAAGTGCCATGGCACGCCTTGGCTGTTTTGCTAGTTGCTGCTTCAATCTCCTCTTTGTTATATTACTCATATTTCCAACAAATGTAAGACAAAATTATGAGTGATATACATCCATTGCAAAATCCTAGTAATAATTCTTCAACCATTGCCACTTTGCTTGCAATTGCTTTTTTTGTCATCATCGTGAGGATCTTACCAGGTACATCTAACATTGAACCATTTAATGGTAATAACTTTAAGCCCTGGCAAGAAAAGGTTTTCGACCTACTAGATGCTTATAACCTTACTAATTATCTAAAGTCATTACCACCATAAGAGGGTGTTGAAGATTATGATGGGGAATTATTGACTTAGAATGCTGGTAATAAAGTCGTGGGTGCACAATACTGAAATCTCTTGGTAGTTTCTACTATAATGTTTATTACCCATAAAGAATGCATTTGAGATTTTATAAACTACTTAACAAAAAATAAGTAGTTGAAGCTATTAGGACCTAACAATATTATATTGGTGATTTTCTGCACTTTAGGTACGGTAGATGGTAAATATGTGTCTAGAAAAGGCACAAGTCAAGCAGATGCTTCATTTGCAAGAAAAAAGACCATTATCCTAAAGATTGTCCTAACAAAAAAGACAAAGCCATCACTATATACTAAAACTACGAAATATAAGAAGAAATAAGTGAGTCTTGAAGATGCTATTATTCATATTGGGGTTGAGGAGAGAAATAGAATTAGAGATGCATCTAATTAAGCTAAAGAATTACATTCTAATGTAAATCTAATTGAGAACACTCCTTAACATAATTAAAATAACCAAAAAGAAAGGCCGTTGCCTTATTTGTGGAAAATTGGGCACTATGCCTCAACAAAAATCCTCCTAAAGCTATTGTTGTTGAGGGAGAAGGAGAAGACATCATTGCTACTGTAGTTGTCCCTAAGGTGAATATAGATGACGGAAACAAGGATCAGGTGATTGATTCTAGAGCTATTAAACATATATATAGTGATGCAAATCCCACAATGAAACTTTCAATCCCACACTTAATTTGTAGTTTCAACTTCCCAAGAAAGTTCTAAACAGATTTAAGACAAACAAAACCTTGACCCAATGCTTAAGAAAACATGAACCAAAGGTATAGAGAATGGTATTGACGCCACACTCAAGAAAAAGATGAGAAGGTGAGTGATAAGTCTAAATTTGGAACGCCACAAGAATGCAAATTCTTGATAAGTTCACTAGTTCTCAAAAGAACCAAAGAAAGAATAATCTTTCAAATTCAAATAACATTAATCTCTAATTTTCTTACATAGCAAGGTTGCTGAATTTAAATAGGTTAAAAGAAACCCAAGATCCTAAAAATACAAATGGAAACATTGGAAAAACCCTCCAAGTAGGTTTGTCAAAGGATGTTTCAAAAGTCTTCACCAACCCACCATAATTAATGCTATCTTTGACAAACTTAATGCTAACCTACTATAATTAATGCTATCATTGACAAACTTAATGTTAGCCCACCATCATTGATGGTAGACTTACCTTACACATTGATAAGCTTGAAATAAAACAAACAAATAAGTTGAAAAACAAAGGAGTCATTGAAAATCCCAAGTCTGAACAAGTTGTAAAGAATTGGTCATAACTCCTTCTAGAGAACTCCAAATCTAGCTCTATAAAATTTATTGGAAAGATAACTTAATTATCTTTCCAATGGTATATAGCTTGCACGTTAATTCTGGCTCAATCAATACAGTTTTTATTCTGAATTTGACCTTTCTGCATTTGATACAACTTGTGTATTTGGCTGCCCAATAACTTGAATAATGTCCACAATGCCTTGTCTTCTCTTCAAGCCCAATTCATGATGTCTTGCATCTTGAATTACATTTTCAATCCATATTTTCTCAATTAATCCATTTAAAGCAGCTTGCATCTTTTTGGCTCTTGCTCTTGTAATTGGGCCTCCATGAATGTGCAAAGGATCACTTGAAGTTTTAATGGTCCCTTGATGGTTCTCATCATTTCCCCTCTCTTCAAAAGGATTCATCCTCGAATCTTCACCTACATCGAAAGGAGAAAGATCAGAAACATTGAAAGTAGCACTCACATTATACTCACCCGGAAGATCCAATTTGTAGGCATTGTCATTGATCCGTGCAACCACTTGAAATGGACCATCTCCCCCTAGAAGCAACTTGGAACGCCTTTGTGCTGGGAACCTCTCCTTTCTCATATGCACCCAAACCCAATCTCCAGGCTGAAAAACCACTTGCTTACGTCCTTTGTTGGCTTGAGTAGCATATTGTTCAGTTCTCTTTTCTATGTGTTGACGTGTTCTCTCATGCAATTGCTTGACAAATTCAATTTTCTTTTTACCATCCATACTAGCACGCTCATCAATAGGTAAAGGTAATAAATCCAAAGGAGTTAATGGATTAAAACCATATACAATCTCAAATGGTGAAAATTTAGTAGCTGAATGGACAGTCCTATTGTAAGCAAATTCAACATATGGCAAACATTCTTCCCAAGTTTTCAAATTCTTTTGAATAATTGCACGCAACAAAGTAGACAGAGTTCTATTTACAACCTCAGTTTGTCCATCAGTTTGTGGATGACAAGTAGTAGAAAACAAAAGTTTAGTACCCAACTTACCCCACAAAGTTTTCCAAAAATGGCTCAAGAACTTAGCATCTCGATATGAAACTATGCTTCTTGGTACTCCATGCAATCTGACTATTTCCTTGAAAAACAAATTAGCTATACTTGTCGCATCATCAGTTTTATGACGTGGAATGAAATGTGCCATCTTTGAAAACCTATCAACAACAACAAAAACAGAATCATTTCCCCTTTTTGACCTAGGTAAACCCAAAACAAAGTCCATAGAAATATCAACCCAAGGTTCACTAGGTATGGGCAGAGGGTTATACAATCCATGGGGTAAAACTCTTGACTTAGCATGTTTACAAGTGATACACTTCTCACATATTCTTTCAACATCACGTTTCATATGTGGCCAAAAGAAGTGTTCTTTTAAAACATCTAAAGTCTTTGCAATGCCAAAATGTCTCATTAAACCACCCCCATGAGCTTCACGCACAAGCAATTCACGCAAAAAACTATGAGGCACACACAATTTATTTTCTCTAAATAAAAGCCCATCATGCTTATAGAACTTACCAAATGCAACTTTCTCGCAAGCATTAAACACATTAGCAAAATCAGGATCGTTAACATATAATTCTTTAATGTACTCAAATCCTAACAACTTTGCATTTAATGTAGAGATAAGTGCATACCTTCTAGATAATGCATCAGCCACCACATTCTCCTTACCTTGTTTATATTTGATCTAGGGGTGGCAAAACGAATAAACGAATCGAATTCGAATCAAATCGTAAACGAATTGGGTTGAAATTCTACTGATTCGGATTCAATTCGTTTATTAAACAAATCGAAATCTCAGGATTCGAATTCGATTCGTTTATTAAACGAATATTTGGTTTGATTCGTTTAATTCATTTAAGAAAATTAATAAACGAATCGAAACGAATCTGAATTCGTTTATTATTCATTTATCCTCTGAATTTGTTTATTATTCGTTTATCCTCTGAATTCGTTTATTATTCGTTTATCCTCTGAATTCGTTTATTATTCGTTTATCCTATAATGAATCTAGATTCATTTATTATTCGTTTATAAAAGTATAATTAATAAATAAAAATTAAAAATCCCACATATTTAACATCTTACAAAACACAAATTAATCAAACCATATTCTGAGCCTAAAATACATAAACATCCAAACACCAAATTTAAAAATTTTAATAATACAAATAACAGTAATTAGAATCCAAATTACAAAAGCCAAGTGCTTTCTTTAGTTCTCTTCATTTTGTTCAATAGGAATCCTCCACATAAAAAGTAAATAAAATTAATACAATGTCAAGTTGGTTTATTCATATTAATTAGTTGTATGAAAAGGAATGGCAGTGATGGGAAAGGTCCTTAAACCTTCCCTTTTAAGTCAACAAAATTGGCGATCAACTATTGTAATAACATATTAACACGGCAAATCGGTGCAATATACATCTCATACCAACAAATTTGATTGAGGATATTATCATAGTTACTAATCTGGAATCGATAATTAAGTATTGGAATTTGTAATCACCAACGAAAAAAAAAGGAAACTCGATAGCTTAAAAATTTAAAAAGAAAAAAAACAAGATGAGAAGGGAATAGGAGCTTACTGTGCGTTAGATGAAAGTGAGATGGTGGAGGCCAAAGCTTTGTTTCGTTAATTAAACAAAACAAGATGAAAGGGGAAGAGCGACTGAGATGGTCCCTTGTTTTTGAGAGGACGCGAAGATCGATTGACGAAATGAAATGGCTGATGAAAGTGAGATGGTGGAGGCCAAAGCTTTATTTCGTTAATTAAACAAAACAAGATGAGAAGGGAAGAACGGCTGCGATGGTCCCTTGTTTTTGAGAGGACATGAAGATCGATTGACGAAACGAAATGGCTGTGGTCGGCTGTGAACGGTGGAGACAAACTGGCGAAGGGAAGAGACGGCTGAGAGAAGGAAAAAAAGAGTGGAGTTGGAAATTGGAAATTAGGGCCGGCTATGCCCTAATTTTGTTTCACTTTATATATTTTGCATTATTATTGTTTTAAATTACTATATTAACCTTAAAATTTGAAAAAATTTCAAAATAAGTTTGAGGAGAAATAAGTAATTTAATTAAACGAATAATAAACGAATGGATTGTATTCGATTCGTTTATAACCCATTTATTAAACGAATCCTAAACGAATAAACAAATTGATATATTCAAACCCGTATTCGATTCGTTTAATTAACGAATCGAATCGAATTCACCCATTTATTAAACGAATCAAATTTTTCAAACCCAAACCCATTTAATTACCACCGAATCGAATCGAATAAACGAATCCTGACCCAAATTGCCACCCCTAATTTGATCACATAAGGAAATGGCTCAATAAATTCAACCCATTTGGCATGTCTCTTATGTAACTTACCTTGCCCTTTCAAATGCTTCAAGGACTCATGATCAGTGTGTATAACAAACTCTTTAGGTAGAAGATAATGTTGCCAAGTTTCCAATGCTCTCACCAATGCATACATCTCCTTGTCATAAGTAGGATAGTTTAGGGTTGTTTCACTCAATTTCTCACTAAAATAAGCAATTGGACGCCCTTCTTGCATCAAAACAGCTCCAATACCTATACCTGAAGCATCACACTCAATTTCAAAGGTTTTAGTAAAATCAGGTAAAGCAAGTAATGGTGCAGAAACCAATTTCTCCTTAATTAGATTAAATGCCCTTTCTTGTTCACTACCCCACTTAAATCCCACATGTTTCTTCACAATTTCAGTTAATGGTGCAGCAAGGGTGCTAAAATCTTTCACAAATCTTCTATAAAAACTAGCCAAACCATGAAAGCTTCTTACCTCACTTACACTTTTAGGTGTAGGCCACTCTTTAATAGCCTTTACCTTCTCTTCATCAACCTCAATTCCTTTAGCACTTACAACATAACCAAGAAAAACAATCTGATTTGTACAAAAGGAACACTTCTTTAAATTAGCATACAACTTTTCCTTCCTTAAAACAGTCAATACACTTTGCAAATGTTCAATGTGTTCATCTAAGCCTTTGCTAGAGATCAAAATATCATCAAAATAGACAACTACGAATTTGCCAATAAAAGCACGCAAAACATGGTTCATTAACCTCATAAAAGTGCTAGGTGCATTGGATAACCCAAATGGCATCACTAACCACTCATATAAACCATATTTTGTTTTAAAGGCTGTTTTCCACTCATCTCCCTCTCTAATCCTAATTTGATGATATCCACTTTTAAGATCAATTTTACTAAACACACAAGAACCATGCAATTCATCAAGCATGTCATCAAGTCTAGGAATAGGATGTCGATACTTTACAGTGATTTTATTAATTGCACGACAATCAACACACATTCTCCATATTCCATCCTTTTTGGGCACTAGTAAAACTGGTACCGCACATGGACTCATGTTCTCCCTCACATATCCTTTTGCCAAGAGTTCTTCAACTTGCCTTTGAAGCTCCTTTGTCTCCTCGGGGTTACTTTTATATGCAGGTCTATTAGGAATGGTAGCTCCAGGGACAAAATCTATTTGATGCTCAATTCCCCTAATAGGTGGCAAACCATTAGGGACTTCATTTGGAAACACATCATCAAAGTCCTGCAAAAGAGTCACAATAGCACTAGGCAAAGAAAAGTTAAGCTCATTAGTGTGTAAACAAGCCTCTTTGCACAAAAGTACAATGATAGGTTGTTTTGAAAAGAAAGCCCTCTTAACCTCGCTCTCTTTTGCAAACAAGTTCACTTGCTGCCTCTCTTTTCTCTCAACAATATTTTTTTCTATATTTTCACTTGCTTTTCTCTCAATCTATCTTTCTTTTGTACTCTCATTTTCATTTTTTGTATCACTCTCTTTTTTTATTGACATTTGATCCTCATACACTTGCCTAGGTGTTAATGGTACAAGAGTGATTTGCCTTTTATTCATCGCAAAAGAATATCTATTTAAGTATCCATCATGTGTCACACGCCTATCATATTGCCAAGGTCGACCCAAAAGAATGTGTCCAGCATGCATGGGTACTACATCACATAGAACCTCATCTTGTATCTCCCAATAGAGAATGAAACCAGCACTTGTTTATTTACTTTAACTTCCCCACAATCATTCAGCCATTGTAGCTTATATGGCCTTGGATGTTTCAAAGTTTTCAAATTTAATTTTTCAACTAAACTAGTGGTAGCTACATTAGTACAACTTCCACCATCAATTATCATGCTACATACCTTATCTTTGATATGGCATCTAGTATGAAAGATGTTATCACATTGTACCTCCGCATCCTCTTTTACTTGCATGTTGAGAGCACGCCTAGCAACCATCAATTTACCATCAACAGGATATTCTACACCATCATTAGCATCCTCCAAAGGTGGCATAGGATCATCATCTGATTCACTTTCGGTTTCAACATCACCATCATCCCTCAAGATCATTACTCTCTTATTTGGGTATTGAGATGCAATATAACCTATCTCCAAACATTTAAAACACTTAATATCTCTATTTCTAGAGTGTTGGGAATCAGATTTACCTTTGCTTTGGTTGCCTCCCTCTTTATGATCCTTGATTGGCTCAATCTTAGGCTTTGAAACAACCTTTTCATCTTTGCTCTATTTTGACTTCCATGAGGAAGATGAACCCAAATTGGTTCTAGTGGAACCTTTCTTTTTCAAATGTCGCTCCACTTTCATGGCCATGTGAACCATGTCTTCCAACTCAACATAGTGCTGCAAGTCAACCACATTAGCAATATCTTGATTTAAACCATGTAAAAATCTTGCCATAGTGGCCTCTCGTTCTTCTTCAATGTTGGCTCGAATCATGATTATTTCCATCTCCTTGTGGTAATCTTCCACACTTCTAGAACCTTGTGTAAGACTTTGAAGCTTTTGGTGCAGCTCCCTATAATAATGACTAGGAACAAATCTCCTCCTCATGATTGCCTTCATCTCCTCCCAAGTGTTTATAGGCCTTTCACGATTTCGTCTCCTACTCAAAACAAGTTGATCCCACCAAATAATAGCATAATCAGTAAATTCAACAGCAGCTAGTTTTACCTTTTTCTCCTCAGAGTAGTTGTGGCAATCAAATACTAGCTCCACCTTTTTTCCCACTCCAAACAAGCTTCCGGATCATTTTTACCTTGAAAGGAAGGAATTTTCAGTTTTATACTCCCCAAATCACGATCTATACATCTTGCCCTTCTATTATCTCTTCCACGCATGTCAACGGTGGCCTGGTCATCAAAATCATTTATGTCATCGCCATCTTCTTCTCCCATGACAGCACGCCCTTGATTACCTCTTACATTAGGAGCTATTGGTTGTTGCCCCCTTTGTAGATTGGCTATGGCAGTGTCTTGCCTCTCCAATTTGTCACGAATCTCTCCAAACATCAGGTTCATGTGCTCAAATTGTTGTTGCATGGCTTTGAGCATGATTGATTGGTCTATAGCTTCTTGATCTTTTGACATATTTGTGATCTAAAAAAAATTGTTAGCAAAAGACCTCACAACACTCCCTCATGTGTTTCACTCAATTTGATGTCACTTAACTCTCGTGTTTAACACACAAATTGGCTTTTACCCTCTAATGATCTCACAAACTTTTGCCTTTTACAACACTTAATTCTCTCTTTCAGTTCTTTATTGAACTAAATAAACAAAATCAAGAAAGAAAAAAAACCAAGTGGCACACCAAATATGACAATCCAGCACACTAACAAAGAAAATAAATTAAGAGGACACAAAGAATGAAAAGGAAATTGAAGAAAGGAAAGCAAGCAAGCAAAGTAAAACAATTGATATGTGTGTAAACTATGTCAAGGAAAATGAATAACTCAAATTCAATTTGATGAAAGTAGAAATACTTGAATCTTTTTGTAATCTTTTTTTTTGGTACGTTTTTTTTCTTTTTTTCTCATTTTTTCTTTTTTTTTTTTGATAATCAAAATAAATAAGACATTCAAACCTGATTAGAAACTAGCTCTGATACCAAATGATGCGAATCCCACAATGAAACTTTCAATCCCACACTTAATTTGTAGTTTCAACTTCCCAAGAAAGTTCTAAACAGATTTAAGACAAACAAAACCTTAACCCAATGCTTAAGAAAACATGAACCAAAGGTATAGAGAATGGTATTGACGCCACACTCAAGAAAAATATGAGAAAGTGAGTGATAAGTCTAAATTTGGAACGCCACAAGAATGCAAATTCTTGATAAGTTTACTAGTTCTCAAAAGAACCAAAGAAAGAATAATCTTTCAAATTCAAATAACATTAATCTCTAATTTTCTTACATAGCAAGGTTGCTGAATTTAAATAGGCTAAAAGAAACCCAAGATCCTAAAAATACAAATGGAAACATTGGAAAAACCCTCCAAGTAGGTTTGTCAAAGGATGTTTCAAAAGTCTTCACCAACCCACCATAATTAATGCTATCTTTGACAAACTTAATGCTAGCCCACCATCATTGATGGTAGACTTACCTTACACATTGACAAGCTTGAAACAAAACAAACAAATAAGTTGAAAAACAAAGGAGTCGTTGAAAATCCCAAGTCTGAATAAGGTGTAAAGCATTGGTCATAACTCCTTCTAGAGAACTTCAAATCCAGCTCTGTAAAATTTATTGGAAAGCTAACTTAATTATCTTTCCAACGGTATATAGCTTGTACGTTAATTCTGGCTTAATCAATACAGTTGTTATTCTGAATTTGACCTTTTTGCATTTGATACAACTTGTGTATTTGGCTGCCCAATAACTTGAATAATGCCCACAATGCCTTGTCTTCTCTTCAAGCCCAATTCATGATGTCTTGCATCTTGAATTACATTTTCAATCCATACTTTCTCAATTAATCCATTTAAAGCAGCTTGCATCTTTTTGGCTCTTGCTTTTGTAATTGGGCCTCCATGAATGTGCAAAGGATCACTTGAAGTTTTAATGGTCCCTTGATGGTTCTCATCATATAGCTCTTTCTTTGACTATACTTTAGTGACAAAAGGAGAGGAAGTTATTTACCTTGGTAATTCTCGGTCAACATCGGTCCAAGGCAAGGGTAAATTTCTTCTCAAGTTTACATCCAGGAAAACCCTCTTACTTACTAATTGATACGAACCCCGTGGTAAAACTTCGAGACCCACACTTGATTAAAAATTTCAATTGCTTAAGAAAGTTCTTGATATGAACCTCATTAAGAACTAGTGCGACCCTAATTAATTTAGTCCCTAAGATGGAATCTAAACTTAGAATTGAGTGGAACCGCGACCCAATGCTTAATGAAAGCATGAACCTTGGTATGTGAGGATGCCACAATAAGTTATAGATGATCTGATTGATAAGTCAAGAGTTTGAACGCCACAGAAATCTGATAAGTTCAAAGAGTTTGTTTAAGAACAAAAGAGAATTAATTCTCTCACCAATTGCATTAAAACTGATCTTCTCTTTTTATTGGATGCGAGTACATTATATAGGGTTGGCTATAAGAATTTTTGGAAGTAAAAACTAAACAAAAACTAAATCAAAATCTGAATCTAAACAAATAGGAAAGAATCAAATCAGAATCCTAATCGGCTTAAATGCCTTACATTAATTAAAATGGAAACTAGGCAATAAAAAGAGAAATAAATAATTTGTTTCTCCACTAGGCTCCTCAAGAACCGGGAAGGTATCCGAAAAAGGAAAATAATATATTTTCCCACTACAAACTTCTTATTTTATAGAAGTGATTATTTCAACGGGCCTCCATGAATTTGATTAAACCTAAGTCGCATGAATCAACCCATTAAGCACTTCTTCAAATTTCTTTACTTGAGTTCTTGTGACGGGTCCGACATGAATTTGAATAGGATCTGAATATGCCTCATCCCACGTGCTTGTGACAGTTTTGTCCTCAATCTCATCATTCCCCTCTTGAAGAAGATTTGTCCTCAAATCATCACCTGCATAAAAAAGGACTCAAATCAGAAACATTAAAAGTAGCACTTACGTTGTACTCACCAAGCAAATCCAACTTGTATGCATCATCATTAATCCGTTCCAAAACTTCGAAAGGACCATCCCCTTGAGGTAATAATTTAGATTTCCTTCGTTCTGGAAATAAGTAACCATCATGCGTAAAGTACTTACCATATGCGGTCTCTTCACAAGCTTTGTATTCTACACTAAAATCATGGTCGTTGGCATACCTAATATTTGCATGGAGCACCTGTTTCTCACAAGCCTCACTATCTCCTCTCTGTCCATTTGTGAGGATGAGCTTTGGTACATGTGGTGTCTCACCACCTTGTATGCTACAAAGCTAGTTTTCCCTGTCAAACCAGTTCAAAACCAAGCAACTTAGCATTAAAGGTTTAGATTAAGACATACATATGAGAAAGCGCATCTACAACAACATTTTCCTTACATTACTTGTAACGAATGACATATAGAAACGTCTCTAAGAATTCTACCCATCTAGCATGCCTCTTGTTCAACTTATATTGGCCTTTAAGGTGTTTCAAGGACTCACGATTAGCGTTGATCACAAACTCCTTAGGCCATAGGTAGTGCTGCCACATTTCTAATGCTTGAACCAACGCATACAACTCCATATCGTAAGTAGGGTAATTTAAGGCTACCCCACTTAGTTTCTCTTTAAAGTAAGCAATTGGTCGTCCCCCTGCATTAGGACTGCAACAATACCAATACTTGAGGCATCACAGATTCTTTTGGCCAAAGATAGTGCTGCCATATTTCTAAAGCCCTAGTTAATGCATACATTTTTTTTGTCATGTGTACGGTAATTTAAGGCTACACTACTTTGAGATAATGCATCAACCACAATGTTTTCACTAAAATATGTAATAGGATGTCCTTCTTGCATTAGAACAGCTCCAATAGCTATTTCTTAAAGCATCACACTCAATTTCAAAAGTTTTAGCAGAGTTAGGTAATGCAAGCAGAGGTGCATTGGTTAATTTCTCTTTAATAAAATTAAATGCCTTTTTCTTGTTCATCCTCCCACTTCTTTTTAATTACTTTAGTTAAAGGTACATCTAGGCTACAAAAGTCTTTCCCTAATCTTCTATAAAATCTAGTCAATCCATATAAACTTCTAACATTACCCACACTTGTAGGCTTTGGCCAATCTTGAATTGCTTTTACCTTTTCGTCATATACTTTGATTCCTAAGAAATACACGCTTATCTATGCAAAAAGTACACTTTTTT
Source organism: Citrus trifoliata (assembly GCA_018350135.1). Classification (NCBI taxonomy): domain Eukaryota; kingdom Viridiplantae; phylum Streptophyta; class Magnoliopsida; order Sapindales; family Rutaceae; genus Citrus; species Citrus trifoliata. The sequence goes on along the minus strand of CM031392.1, from coordinate 13,165,937 downwards.
GAGGTTAGCAAACAACTTTTCTTTTCTTACAACGTCTAAAACAAGATTTAAATGTTCAACATATTCATCTAAGTTTATGCTATTCTAAGTACGTGGCATTGTTATACCAAAGCAATGATAACAGAGTTATCTTTTGGACCAGTAGTCTGCATGCTCGGGTTTCTAGTCGATATACCTAGAAAATGATAATGACGTGGTTGCGAGATACCAGACATTATGTATCTTACGATGAACTAAGAACCTAGACAACCCAAAAAGACACAGACTTTCCTTGGTCACTTAGTCTAAAGGCAAGGTTCCGTCTAAGAATAAGAGCCTAACTAGCTTTCTGATGCACAAGATCCTTTTTCAAGGCAAGTGCAGAGCATACTTGCAGAAGATAGACATTGAACAAGGGTAATTGTTCTAAACCTAAAGAATCTTAGGATTAAAGAATAGAAACGAAGGTTTTAGTTATCCATAGGGTGGAAAAGACAAAATGTTATCAAAAACCTCTTAATTTTTATTCAAATAACTTCTCCTTATATAAAGATAAGGAGAGGAAAAGACAAAAGCTGGATCAAGATCATTCCAGCTAGCACACTTATTTTACAAAAGTAGGTAAGGCTCACTGGTACAGTAGTGGCATAAGGACAAACAACTTTAAAAAGCTAAAGTATAAAGCTAAAGCATAAAGTACTTTATTTTACATTATTACAAAGTGACAAATCTCTTAAAGAGATATGGTTCCATCTTCAGATGAGGATTCAGTCTCGTCAGGGTCATGATCAGGGTCTTTGTCTTTTTTTAGGATTCTTTCTGGATGAGAACATCTTGGAACACATGGCCAAGGGCAATCTCGGGCTTTTGGTGAGAGAGGAGTTTGCTAAGGGAAATGTTCTGGTTGGGTTGAAAATGATGGATATTGAGAAGAGGATAATCCAGGGAAATCATATAGTGATGGTGAAGGTACTGGAGTAAAATCTTCATAAGGGTCTTAAGAATCTTGGAATAAAAATTCAGTGTAATCTGGCTTTTCTTCTTTTATGATGATTCCACGTTTGGGAGGTTGGGAATGTAAGGATGGTGTAGGGATCATAAACATTTCATGTTTTGGTCCAAGATATATGTGGAGGATTTCTGGCTGGTCTGGAGGAATATGGTTGAGTTCCATAAGGAAGTTCTTCAAGGAAGTCTTGATTTGGAAATCTTATTCGAGACAGGCAATGTGAGGGACTGTCATCCATTCATAACTCTGATTCTTGGTCAAAAAATCTCTGGTATGAGGATGTTGGAAATATGGATGGTGAATGATAAAAACAGAAGTGAATTATTGTCCTTCTTGGTCTGGAAGGTCGAGAAGGTGGTGTGTGTCAGCAATATGTTGCCACTTCCTGCGCCACCATGGTAATGGTGAAAACCATTCAAAAAGAGTCCAGGTAAGGGAGGTGGATAACTCTGGATTATTGAGTCTATTGAGAAGGGGTAAAACAGGAAAAATCATTTTTGTGGCATATAGAATAGTAAGACACCATGTATACAAAAGTTCATCTTCAGTAATATCTCTGTGAGGTGGAAGTACTAATCCTATGAGGAAAAGATGATCATGATGAAAACTAGGAAAAAAACATAGGTTCTTTACTCATCTGATAGATGTTCATAAAAAACCTAAAGAGAAATTTCCTAGCGAAGTCTTGAATCGAGTGAGGTGATTGGAAAGTCATGTTGAGTGGAAAAGACTTCTGGGTGAGAGCTGTTTTAGGGACTGAACTAGCCATGGTAATGATCGGGAAGGAAATATGAGAAGTGATACAAAAGAACTGGGAAGTTTTTGATTTTGGAGGGCTGGATAGTAAGTCTGGAATGAGGTTATGATCTCCTTTTATATGCTGGACATGGTAATCATATCTTAAAAACCATTCTTTAAGCTAAAGTAGGGTTTTTTCTAGGACAACTTTCTGCTTAAAGTTCAAGATATTGGGAAAAGCTAAATTATCTAGTCTGATCAAGAATCTATGACCAATAAAATGGAATTCAAATTTTTTGATACCATTTTTCACCGCTAAGATTTCTTTGTAGACTGTGTGATAATGCTTTTGTGCATCAGGAAATTGTCCACTTGCATAGGTAATAAAGTGTTCTTTTCCATTGCATTCTTCAAGGAGGATGGCCCCCCATAACTCATCACTGGCGTCGGTTTGTAGGATTCTTTTGCCATCTGTGATAAGTTTCAGAGGTGGAGGATTCTGGGCAATCAGCTTTAGTTGCTTTACAGCATCTGAGTGGATTTCTGACTAGGATGGTGGATTCTTTTTTAGAAGGGTAGACAACTTGCTTGTGTGGTGATCGACATGTGGCAGGAAATCACGGATGTAATTGATGATTCTAAGAAATTGTTGGACTTGCTTTTGGGTAAAGTTACTTTGGGGAAAGTGAAGTAACTTTTGTGCAATGTGGGGTCCAGGCTGATAATGGCCATCTTGGATTTTCATGCCAAGAAAGTCAACAGAGGTAGTCGCAATCGTACTTTTCTTGTCAGAGATCATGATCCCATGTTCTTGAATAATCTGAAAAAACTGTTGAAGTAGCTTGTGATGTTCATCATGAGTACCTGAAAAAAGAAGCAAATCGTCAATGTTTTGAGGCCAAAAGGAAGGACTGTCCATTTTAGAGGACGAATGCCAAGTTGCCAAAAACCAGACTTCAAGTCGAATTTTGAAAAGATTCAAGCATTTTTTAGGTGAACAAAAAGGGTGTGTCTGTTGGGTAGTGGAAATTTTTTATCTTGGAGAAATTTATTGAGTGGCTGATAGTCTATGACCAATCGTTTTTTGCCACGAAGAATTTCAGACCTTTTTTCAACATAAAAGGCTTGACAAGCCCATTGAGAATTTGTGGGCTCAATGAGGCCTTGTTTTAGCAATTGGGCACATTCATGTTGGGCCAAAATAAGGTCTTGTGGGGTCATTCCTGTATGGGTAGCTTTGGTTAGGTTGCTGTCTTCATTTAGTTTGAAAGGTAAGGATATGAAGAACTTTGGGTTTTTCCACAACGGGTTTGGATGGGTAAAAAGACTATGGTTTTCAGGGTAAAATTTGAGAATTTGATATGCAATGGCCTGGTATGAGGGTGGTGAATTGGCTAAAGAATAAATCTTTAGAGCGCTGGTGAAGGGTTTAATCATGGATTTGTAACGGAGACCAGAGGAAGTAATCTGGACATTTTTTGCTTGATGTAGGATATCAAAACCTAGAAGGAGATCTTTGTTTAGAAAAGATGAACCAATTAGTTTTATCCAAACAAAACAATTAGAAAACAACTGGTTTCCTATTGGATGTTTAGTAACTAATTTAGTTATAAAGATCTTTCCGTTTGCTACTTTGAAGTGTTCCTCTTGAGTTTTCCAATACTCAATAGGAAGAATGGCAGGAACAAGCATGCTTCGTTGAGCACCATTGTCAAGAAACCCAGTGGCTGTGATAGGTTTGTGATATTTGGAAGGGATAATTTGGATTTTGACAGAAGGTATGGGTATGGTATGACCATGAATGAGAATGGAGGAAGGTTGGACTGTGTAGATGGGTTCAAAATCAGAACTGTCAGAATCACTGGATTCTGCTGGTAAGGCAAAAACTGTATCATTATTTGGCTCTTCTTGTTCAGAAAATAAGTGTTCAACTTGGTCTGTGGTTGGGGAAAATTCTGTAGTGGATTCCAAGCGTTGAATACATTTTATTGCCTTGTGAGGTTTGACAGGACAATCTTTGGCAAAATGACCTTTCTTTTTGCAAATGAAACACCTGATTTTCTTTCTGTCAGGAAACCGTTTGGAATGAGATTGCCTTTTTCTGAAAAAGAGAAACTGAAGTATGTCGTTTCCTGGATGGAAATGAGAATATAGATTTCCTGAAGTGAGACTTTGTCTTGGGTGAGCAGTCACATTTCTTTGGATCTTTGCATTTGATAGCCAAATAAGGCTTTTTGCAAGAAGATTTGAAAGGTTCTTTGTCTTTGATGAGTTCCTGGAAGAACTTGTTTTGTTCACACAATTTGTCAAGACATCCTAGAGCAATCTGGAATAATTTTCCCAATGATAATGTGTCAATGTTGAGCATGTGAGTAGTTAATTGACGCTAAATTTCTAGTTGTAATTCTTCTGGAAGAGATGCTAGAAATACATGCTTGAGTGGGGGATCATTGAATCCATTCAGCTTATAATAGAGCAAAGACATTCGCTTGTAGTGGTAATGATAATCACATCTTGCGGCTTCAAAAGTAGCACTTGGTTCTCCAATAAATTGATCATGGAGAACGGCTAAAGCTTGAGAGACATCAGAAATCTGGATGAACTGAAGTTGTCTATACTGTCCAAGACTGTCAAACCAATCTCGAAGACAACCTATAAACTGAGTACTGAATTCTCTTAGAACATATTGGGTTGTTGCATCTAGAGCTAACATCTAGAGATCAATCCAAGCAGACAACTCTTGTAGTCTTTCTCTCCATTTTGTCGGAAGGATATCATCAAAAGCAAAACATGGACTATTGGAAGGTTTGGAAACTTTTGGCTGAAGTGGAGTTGACTGAGAAGATTCACCAGTTTCACTAGTTTCTTGGTTTTCTTCATCAGTGTCAATAGGTTCAATTTTTGGGCCAGGGTTAGTGGCACAAGACTGTTCAGTAGGTTCTGCCATGAGGAGTTTGGAAATATCAGCTAGATTTGAATCAGACAAATCGGATGACTCAATGGATGATGAATATGATTGTGAAGGGCAATTTTCAGTAAAGGAATCTAGAGATGGTGAATGGGAAAGTTGTTGAGCAGAATACTGGTACATGGCCTGTTTTTCTAGAGAAACAGTAGTTTGGATTGGTGGTGGTTGAGTAGATTTAGGTAAAGAAGTTGGTGATGGTTCAAATCTGGATGTCTGAGGATTTTGTTGAGGAATGGGTTTTTGAACTGGAGCTGGTTTTGGTGTCTCTTTGGTTTTGGTTGAGGTCGTGGATGTGGAGGAAACAAAGTATGGGTCATGCCACAAAGTTTAGAAGGTTCATATGTTCGGGAGGAAAAAGATGTCAAAAAGGGATGATGGGTAGGATTAATTACTAGTAATGGAGCAGAATTTCTGGCAATTTCAGCTTTCAAAGCTCTTATCTCAGCTTATTTTTTATCAAAATCAGGACTATAGACTCGTTGAGCAAGCATAGCCCGAAGTTCAAAGTCAAGTTGAGTAACTTTGTTATGAAGATTTTGATAAATCTGATTTAACTTATATGAGATAGTATCAACCTTTTTTACAACCTGGTTGGTTTTGTGTGTAATGTGGTCTACCTTATGATGCAAGGTAGTGAGTGCTTGGTTCTGTGCAACATCATTTTGAGTTTGCCAGTTTAAGACTGCCTCAAAAGAACGAGGTTCTTCTAAATGGCCAGTAGGAGTTACTGTAGAAGGAACGTATGGTTTGGAGATGAACTTCTTTTGTTGGTCAATTTATTTTTCCAAAGGTGGGAACTAGGCTTGGTATTCTGTAGATGTTGATGGGGAAAACATCATACAAGATTGTATTTTGGGAGTGGGACTAACATGGGTAGTCTCATGGGTTGATTGAAGTCTGCAGCTGAGCAAAGCGGGTTCATGTTTTCTGATCCAGGCAAGACCTTTATCATAGATGGGTAAAGGTTCTTGAGAATCAGGCTCAAGTGGATCTTCAGGATGAACATCATGATAGCGGCAAGCCGGATAAATGATCTTTTTAGACTTGCACTTGCATCTTTTTGGTTCGTCATCATCTTCTTCAATATCTTCCCAACAAGAACAACCTGCATCACAGTTGCCAAAGGTTGGGACATCCCATAAGAAATGTCCATGGAGTTTTGCTGGGTAGATAGGAAAGCCTTGATTATTAAAGGCTTGAATGGGTAGGTTTTCTTGTTCTGTGTGTCCAAAAGTGATCATTGAAGAATAGGCAAAAGATAACCTGGTGGTTCTGAGGACGAACTGGGTGGTGGTTTGAAAGTAAGACGAACAGTTCCATCTGAATTTTTCTAAAAATGACTTTTAGAAGTTTGTATGGGTTCGAAATTTTGATGAAATTGTTCATAATTGGACATTCGAAAGGCATGAGTTTGATCAATTCTTGTTGGGGAATTTTCCTTGGGATTTGAATGATGGTTGAGATCTCTTCAAATTCTGCAAGAATCATAAGAGCTTCTGAATTTGCAGTTTGTGGAGTTAGCAAATCCAAAACTGATTGTGCAGGGTAGCTATTTTAGCTAAGGTGATTTGTTCAGCTCCTTGAAGCTGGATCTGAACTTTTAAAGTGGTAGCAAGGTTGGAATCAGGAAGTGAAAGATTAAAATTGGGATAAAAGGTAAGCCATGCACTTCCGCCATGGAGGGTGGTTAGGACTGTGCCAATGATGGCATGCTGATATTGCTTTTCTCCCATGAAGAGTGAGAATAACACGAACACCTCCAAGGTGAAGATGTATCCTTAGGCTTAAGGCAAGTGCAGAGCATGCTCAGTATGAAAATTTAGAGGCGAGCGTATCATTATTAACCCAAATAATTTCTTTGATTCCTAAAAGAGAGAAGAATTTGGCTTTGTTCCTTGGAGATCAATCCATGCAGCAAATTCTTGAAGTCTAGCAGGCTATTTGTGACGGGGAATGTCATCAAATGTGAACCAAGATGCTGAAGATGGTTGAAGCACTGGGATCTTCAGTTTTAGTTGCCATGTGTGTGAGAGTGATGTGAGAGTGACAAATTGTCATCATGAGTGGATGGATAGTGCAACGGTGACACATCTCATCTTCAACCCACTCCTCAACCAAAGCCTTCTTCACCTAAGAAATCCAAGTCCAAAGTAAAAATTTCAGAACCAAAGTCAAAACCAACTTCATCATCATCATATTGTTCATCTGTAGTAGCTTGCAAAGCACACTGATCGAGTCGGGATGACTGGATATATTCCTTCAGATGGGGTCGTTTGGTGGAAATCAAGGTTTTGATACTTCTGGTAAAGGACAATTTTTTATACAAGTGATAAGGACTAATGAGAGGTAAAGAGGATTCATTGATTTGAACATATTCAGGAACATAGGAGTATTCAACAAGATTTTCTATTTTACTGGCTGTTTGTTTAGTACAGGATTTAGGTAAAGAAAGAGTAACTAGAGAAGACGACGAAGCAGGAGTAGCTGAGGATGATGATGAAGCCATGAGATTAAGATTTTCTATTCTTTAAAGCTTTGATTCCTAGGTGGTTAAACTATTATAACCTATACCAAAATTTACAACCACAAATTTACCAATAAAAGCAAGCGAAGCATGATTTATTAATCTCATGAAAGTACTAGGTTCATTTATTAATCCAAATAGCATAATATAAGCCATATTTTGTTTTAAATTCAGTTTTCCATTCATCACCTTTTCTCATCCTAAGCAAATGCAGTTTTAAATTCAGTTTTCCATTCATCACCATTCTTTTTAGGCATAAGCAACACTAAATTGTACAAGGACTCATACTTTCATGCACATACCCTTCTCCATAAGCTCACTCACATGCCTTTGAAGCTCCTTTGTCTTCTTAGGATTGCTTCTACAGGTTGGGCTATTTGGAATTGAGGCTTAAGTAAAATTTGATGCTCAATTCCCCTTATTGGTGGCAAAAGATTAGGTATCTCCTTAAATTCTTATAAAAGAGAAACAATAACACTAGGTGAATAAACAAGTCGTTTTGTACATAAGTACAATCATAGCTTGTTTAAAGTTAAAGCTGATGAGAATCCTTATAGATCTAGCTAGATTGATAAGATTGATAAGAACCCAAGAAAGCCAATATGATCAGAATTCAAATAAAAGATCCAAACCCTTGAGAAGCTAAGTCTCAAGAACCTAGATTGCTAAATAAGATGCCACATAGGTTGGAACTCCTTCGATAAGTCAAAATTTCTTTCAAGAACAAGTTGAGAAAATCCTCTCCAATAATATCAAACTCAAGAATTGTCAAAAGTTTGTTCAAAGAACATAAAAGCGCATTTATATCAGGTGGCTAACCCTAATTTAACTTAAAACATGGAAAAACCTTAAAATTAAAACCCAGAGTTGTATGGGCCCTTGCCTGCAAAGGGACTATTTTAAACGGACCATACCTTGGGCATATAATGTTGGATTTGGGCCCATAATATACTGTTTCGAGGCTCTCGGTGTAAAGAATGCAGTTATAGCATTAGTATAATTTTTCCAACCCTTCTCCTACTCCAAAAATCATCCTCTCTGATGCTTACCACCTCATTAGTTCGAATCAAGTATACTAAGGCTAGTTCCTCCTCTTTTAAGCTCATGTTGAATATTGATCTCTTGCATATTGATCTCAGAGCCTTTGCCCGAGAGGGGGCAACAATGGCCCAAGGATGTGTGGAGCGTAAGTGCACAAATCACCCGATGGTGGTGCCAGTCCCACATCGCCTGCAAGCAAGGTCCTGGCATTGCTTATAAGCTTTGGGCAGCCCTCACCCTTTGAGAGCTCTTTTGGGGCTGAGTTAGGCCCATGCCCAATGTGGTATCCAAAGTAGCTTGAATAAATCCTTGCATTGCTTTCTTGATCTTCTTAGCTCGTGCTGTCGTAATTGCCCCCTTTGGAACAAGCAATAGATCTTTAAAGCTTTGAGCACTCCGGATCACATCATTCACCCTCTCCTTGAAAGGATTCATCCTCGAATCTGAACCTGCATCAAAGGGAGAAAGGTCATAAACATTACATGTAGCGGACATGTTATGCTCACCTAGAAGATCCACTTTATAAGAATTGTCATTGATACGCTCAAGAATCTAAAATGGACCATTGCCACGAGGGTGCAACTTAGATTTCCTCTAGGCTGGAAACCCTCCTTCCACATGTGAGCCCAAACCCAATCACCAGGTCCAAAAATCAAACGTTTCCTACTCTTATTAACTTGAGTAGCGTACTGTTAATTCTTCTCAATTTGAAGCCACGCTTTTTCATGAATAGACATTACCAACTCCGCTTTCTTTTGACCATCAAAGCTAGCTCTCACATCAACAGGTAAAGGAATCAAATTCAGTAGAGTCAACAGATTAAAGCCATAAACAATCTCAGATGGAGATTATGTAGTAGAAGAATGAATCGTCTTATTACCTTGTTTTATACATAATGACATAGGGAAATGTCTTAATGTACTCCATCTAAGTAGCATACCTTCGATTCAACTTTCTTTGGCTCTTTAGATGCTTTAAGGACTCTTGATCAATGTGTATCACAAATTCCTTAGGCCATAGGTAATGCTACCAAGTTTCTAAGGCCCTCACAAGTGTGTAGAGCTCTTTATCATAGGTAAGATACTGCAAGGCTCCTTCAGTCAACTTTTTATTGAAATAAGCAATGGGCCTTCGATCCTACATCAAAACAACTCTAATACCTATTCTTGACGCATCACACTCAATCTCTATAGTGTAGTTAAAACCAAGTAATGCTAGAACATGTGCAAATTATAACCTTTCTTTATGATCAGTAAGAATTGTGGCAATAATGCTAAAATCCTTAACAAATCGCTGATAAAAAAGTAGCTAAACTATGAAAGCTCTTTACCTTAGCAATGCTCTTAGGCGTCGACCACTCCCTAATAGCCCTAACCTTCTCTTGATCCATCTCTATACCATTTGCACCCACAACAAAGCCAACAAAAACAACTTTTTCCATGCAAAAAGCACATTTCTTATAATTAGCGTAAAAATTTTCTTTCCTCAAAACATCTAGCACACATCACAAGTGCCCAATATGCTTATCTAAGGTCTTACTGTACATTGGAATGTCATCAAAGTAAAAAAACAACAAACTGACAAATAGATGCACACTGAACATGATTCATTAATCTCGTAAAAGTACTAAGTGCATTAGTAAGACCAAAAAGCATAACTAATCATTCATACAACCCATACTTGGTCTTAAAGGTAGTTTTTCATTCATCACCTTCTTTCGTGCAAACTTAGAGATAGTCACTTTTTAAATCAATTTTAGAAAATAAATAGGCTCCATGCAATTCATCCAGCATATTAGAACCTAGGAATGGGATGGCGATACTTTACAATAATATTATTGGCGACTCAGCAATCAAAACACATTCTCCAATTTCCATCCTTCTTTGGTACTATTAGCATTGGTATTGCACATGGGCTTATACTCTCTCTCACGTACCCCTTGCCTATCAACTTTATAACTTGCCTTTGAAGCTCTTTGGTCTCCTCAAGATTACTTTTATATGCTGGTCTATTAGGTATGACAACTCCTGGTACGAAATCAATCTGATGCTCAATGTCTTTAATGGTTGGTAAGTTGATAGACATTTCCTTGAGAAACACATTTTCAAACTCCTATAACAAAGAAGTAACAACACTAGGGAGAGAAGGGTTAATGTCATCAAAGGTTAGATATGATTCTTTGAGCACAAGAAAAACCACGAAATTGCTTGCTTTATATGCTCTCCTAATCTCACCCACTCCTGCAAAGAAGCTCTTTTTTACTCTTCCCTCTTTTACACTCTTTTCTTTTCTCTCACTTTTGGCCTCACTCTCTTTCTTTTTTTTCTCAAAAATCTTGATGCAAATCCCACAATGAAACTTTCAAACCCACACTTAATTTGTAGTTTCAACTTCCCAAGAAAGTTCTAAACAGATTTAAGACAAACAAAACCTTGACCCAATGCTTAAGAAAACATGAACCAAAGGTATAGAGAATGATATTGACGCCACACTCAAGAAATAGATGAGAAGATGAGTGATAAGTCTAAATTTGGAATGCCACAAGAATGCAAATTCTTGATAAGTTCTCTAGTTCTCAAAAGAACCCAAAGAAAGAATAATCTTTCAAATTCAAATATCATTAATCTCCAATTTTATTACATAGCAAGGTTGCTGAATTTAAATAGGCTAAAAGAAATCCAAGATCCTAAAAATACAAATGGAAACATTGGAACAACCCTCCATAATTAATTCTATCTTTGACAAACTTAATGCTATCATTGACAAACTTAATGTTAGCCGACCATAATTGATGGTAGACTTACCTTACACATTGACAAACTTGAAACAAAACAAACAAATGAAGTTGAAAAATAAAGGAGTCGTTGAAAATCCCAAGTCTGAACAAGCTGTAATGAATTGGTCATAACTCTTTCTAGAGAACTCCAAATCTATCTTTGTAAAATTTATTGGAAAGCTAACTTAATTATCTTTCCAAAGGTATATATAGATTGCACATTACTTCTTACTCAATCAATACAGTTTTTATTCCGAATTTGACCTTTTTGCATTTGATACAAATTGTGTATTTGGCTGCCCAATAACTTGAATAATGCCCATAATGCCTTGTCTTCTCTTCAAGCCCAATTCATGATGTCTTGCATCTTGAATTGCATTTTCAATCCATATTTTCTCAATTAATCCATTTAAAGCCGCTTGCATCTTTTTGGCTCTTGCTCTTGTAATTGGGCCTCCATGAATGTGCAAAGGATCACTTGAAGTTTTAATGGTATTCCCTTGATGGTTCCCATCAAATCTCGGCCTCACATTTTTTGTGTTGTCCTTCCTTTTATCTCATCTTCATTTGATCTTTGTAGACATTTTTTGGTGTTAAAGGAACAAGCGTCGCAATTCTCCCATCCTCGACAAAGCTATATCTATTCCTAAACCCATCATGTGTCACCTTCCTATCATACTGCCATGGCCTCCCCAATAATAAATGTCCAGCATGCATAGGAACTACATCATAAAAGCACCTCATTACTCTACTTCCCAAGAGTAAATGTTACCAATACTTGTTTATTAACCTGGACCTCTCCACAATCATGTAACCACTGCAATCTATAAGGCCTAGGATGTGTTAGCAAGGGCAACCCTAACTTTTCTACAAGGGTAGTAATAGATACATTGGTGAAACTCCTACCATCTATTATTATACTACACACTTTGTTATTCACAATGCATCTAGTATGGAAGATGATCTCTCTGTACTGCTCCATGTCATCAGCTCTCATTTGTGTACTCAAAGCACACATAACAACTAAAGATTCACCTTTCATAGGGTATTCTACTTCATCAGCTCCACCATCACTCTCACTCTCACTCACTACTTCCCAACTCTCTTGCATAACCATAACTCTCTTATTTGGGCATTGAGAAGCAATATGTCAGAACCTAAATACTTAAAGCACTTGATGTCCCAATTCTTCTATGGTTGAGATTTAGCCTTAGACTCATTTTTGCTACTGAAATCTTCTCCACTTTGGTTTCCATCGGTTTGAAGACGCTGAAGTATATCTAGTTGCACCCTTCCTCTTTAATTGCCCCTTCATAGCCATGTGGACCATATCCTCCAATTCCCATAATACTGTAGCTCCACTACGTTGGCAATCTCTTTGTTCAACCCAATAAAAAATCATGCCATTGTAGCTTTCCTATCTTCCTCTACATTAGCCCTAATAAGAGCAATCTCCATCTCCTTATGGTAATCCTCTACACTCTTTGATATGAATTCTTCTTTGTTTGTTGCACATTATGAGCTTTATGTGGCTACCCATTTTACGAATTAGATTAAACATCATCTATTCTCTAATTCACCTCATTTGTCCTTAATTCCAAGTGCTCAAATTTTTGTTCTATTGACTTAAATTTAAAGTCTATCTTTTCCTGAGCATCATTGGAAGTAGGCTAATTTTTGTCTCAAGATATATTTAGCAACCTGCAAACAAAAGTTAGAAAACCTTGTAACACTCATGTATTTCCACTCATGATTGATAGCACTCACGCTCCTGTTTACTTATATATGGCTTTTACCCTCTTATAAGCTCATACTCTCTTGCTTTTTTCACTCTTTAATTTTCTCTTTTAGTTCCTTAGTAAATTGAAATGACTTCAATCAAAATTCGCTTGCAATAATCGAAAACTAACAAATTAGAACTTAAATAAAGAAAGATAAAGAAGAATATGACTCATGATGCAATTAGGATTCCCCATTTTTTTTGTTGAATCTCAAAAAATGGGAATAGGAATAGGCAAGACTTGAATAGCAAGCTACTCTTTAAATTCAATTGATTTTTGAAATTTCCTTTCTTTTCTCTTTTTCAATTTTTTCTTTTTTCTTCTTCGTTTTTTTAAAGTTTTGAATGAGAGAGAATAGTGGGGGTGGCAATATGGTCAAAATTGTTTATTCAGTTTGATTCGATGCTAATTAAATGGGCTTGAGTTTGAAAAAATTGATTCGTTTAATAAATGGGTGAATTCAATCCGATTTGCTAATTAAATGAATCAAATCCAAGTTTGAATATATTGAATCATTTATTCCTTTAGAATTCGTTTAATAAATGGGTCATAAACGAATCAAATACAGGTTGATTCATTGAAAATTCATTTAATTATTCGTTGAATTAAATTATTCGATTATTTGATTTTTTTTTAAATTTGGAGGTTAATATTGTAATTTTTAGCAATAATAATACAACCCTAATTTTGCATTTCACATTCTTTCTTTCCCTTCATCTCTCAGCCGACAGCCCTCTTCTCTTCACAATTTCTCAACCAGCAGCCACCGTCTCACTTAACTCACACTCAGGAAGTTCCAATTCTTTTTGTTTTTGAGCTATTTAGAGGCATATCTCACATTATTGTATATTCTTTGCCTTTAGATTTCTCAATCCCCCAAGATTATTTTAAATTGATATAATTCTTTTTCTTTTATTTTTTTTCAAATCTGCACATGCCTCTAGCAAGGATCTTGTACATCAGAAAACTTTTGATGATTTCTTATCTGGTTTGGTACCTTGTTTTAAAGACTAAAGAAAGTCTGTTTTGGGTTATATAACCTAAGATAAAATGTTTTATTAAAGTTTTTCTGATTCCCAATTTGAGTATATTGGCTGGAAACCAAGATGTGCGGGCTACTGGTCCAAAGGAGAATTAAATATCTTGGCTGAATTGCCAACGATCTCATCACTCTGGTAGAACAACGCCACGTACTTTTATGGTATCAGAGCCATACCCGTCCTTGAAATTTTGCGTTTTCTAAACTTCCGTTTTTTCTTGCCCAAAATGGTATAATTTAAGTCTTTTTCTATTTTGATCTCTAGAACTTCAGGAGCAAAGAGACTTTCTTATTCATGGCTTCCACTTCATCTTCAACTCCTTCCAATCCTGTTACTCTTTCTTCTACTCTTTCTTTGCCCAGATCCTGTACTTCTCATACTGCCAATAAGATTGAAAACCTTGTAGAATATTCTTACATCCCTGAATCAGCTCAAATCAGTGAATCCTCATACCCTCTCATCAGCCCATATCAACTGTACAAACGCCCTAATTCCTTTACCCGCAGTATCCGCACGCTCATCTCTACTAGACGGCCTCACCCTAAAGAATATATCCAGTCCTCTCGCCTAGACCAATGTGCTCTTCAAGCAACCTCTACTGAGCAATATGTCACTCTGGAAATTCCTTCAAAGTTAATTTCCAATTAGAAAAGGGAAGGTTACACCCATCCCCATCTTGGGGCATTAAATTAATCCCTACCCTTCATGAAAGAAAAGGGTTATCGGTAACAGCTCGAATTGCTATGCTTGATACCCAGTTTAAACAGTATGAAGATGTTGTTATAGGCACTGTCCTTACAACTCTTCATGCAGGCAGTGTTTTACTTACCTTTTATCCAAACTTCAACCTGTCCCTCCAAGACCCCATTTGCCCACAACCTTGAAAGTGCAAGTTCAAATTCAAGGTGCAGAACAAATTTCTTCCGCCAAAATAGCTACTTTACACCACCAACTGGTCTATATGCTTCAAAATCATGCCTTAAATCTTCCCACTCCAGAACACCACTCTGACACCCTCATGGTGTTAGCAGAATCGGATCAAATTCCCACAATCCTCCAGATCCCACAACAACTTCCTCGTCATGAGCTCATCAAGCTTATGCCTCTTGAATGGATCACCAATTATGAGTAGTTCCATAACAATCCAGCTCCAATTCAGACATCTGAAAGCATGGTTGAAAGACGACCAGACGGAACAGTTCGAATGACTTTTAAACCACCTCCAAGTGCTCCACAAGAGCCCCCTCGGCTCTCCTTTACCTATTCTTCCATGATTACAGCCATCCAGATAGCTCAGGAAGATCTGCTCATTACCGGGTTCAATTCTGAAGGATACCCTGTTTATCCAGCCAAGCACAATGGACATTTCCCATGGGATGTCCCAGGCTCCGGCATGTGTGACCTCGATTGTCCCTGCTGGGATGATTGGAGAGACGATGATTATGTCACCGAAAAGAAACCCAAAAAGAAAAAACCTCCAATCTCATGTCACCACTATGAACCCAAATCTCCAAAAGATCTTCCACCTCCACCAGCTCCATTACCCATTTACAAAAAAGAACTTAAATGGATTGCAAAGTATTGCAAACCTGAGATTCCTTCCCCTATCGTCCAACCAATAGCTTGTATGATGTTTTCTTCTACCTCTTCAGACTACTCTTCCTCCTTTCCTCCTTTAGACACCCACGCAGATTCCCAACGAAATGTGGTATCCAAACCTTTCATCCCTTCAGCCATTACCTCCACTGGCCACCTAGAACCTCCCAAACCTTTTGAATCAGTCCTTAATTGACAAACCCAAAATGCCAGAGTATAGAATGATACTTTGTTGAATATCAATTCCAAGGTTGAGAAAATCAATTTGCAAACTAAACAGATTGAGTCAAAAGTTAACTCCATTACTGCCCAGTTGCAGCAGATCCATCACAATCTTCAATCCAGAATTACTCAACTCGATTTACAATTACGAACTATGCTTGCTCAAAGATACTATGGCCCAGAATTTGATAAAAAAGAATAGGAAATTCGAAAACTAAAAACCGAACTCGAACACATCGAGCAGGAAAGGTAAAGGCCAACCTTATTTCCCTTATCTCCGCCTTTACCTACTATTAGCCCGACTTTCCATCCTTTTGCATCTATGCTTTCTCCAATCAAGCCCCAAGACCCGTCTAAATTATTTGGTATGACCTATACTTTGTTTAGGAAGCATACTCTCCCGAAAGCATCTAGATCCACATCTCATCCTCATCCACGTCCCGATAAATAGCCTTCTCATCCACCTTTGTCTATTACAGAAACACCACCACCCATCTATACTCAACTTCCTTCTCAACCAACACCCACTCAGGCTAAAGATAAATCCCCAATGCAACAATATAGTGCCCAGATCATTCCAGACCTATCCGACACAGACCAAACTTCTGATTCAAACCTAGCTGTTCCACCTGATTCATCTGGATCTGAAACAGAATCTTCCCTTGAATCTTCCATATCATCTAGTGATTCTGAAAAATCCTATGCTGATATCACTAGAATCCTTATGGCACAACCTGAAGACACTGAGCCTGCTCGATCCTCAAGAACTGACCCCTTATTTGAAGTACCCTCAGATATTGAGGATCAGCCCGAAGCATCCTCAGCTCCAACCCGGCCTACTCCATCCCAGAATGATCATAAACCTTCAAATGGTCCATGGTTCACTTTTGATAATATCCCTGCAGCTAAATGGAGAGATCGATTATCCAAAATGGCTGCTTGGACAGATCTCCAAATGTTAAGAGCAAATGCTACTACAACATCAGTCCTTAGAGAACTTGCTACCCGTTTCACGGGATCTTTAAGAGATTGGTTTGATACTTTAGGAGAGTACAAACAATTACAGTTTGTGCAGCTTCCTAATGTCTCAACTGCTCTTACTGTCATTCATGAACAATTCATCAGTGAATCAGCCGCAGTCTTTGAAGCTGCAAGAAGAGACTACCTCAATATGAAATGCTGCTCACTCAACTCTAAAGATCTTGATTTCCATTATAAACGGATGTTAATCCTGTTTTACAAGCTCAATGGGTTCAATGATCCAACTCTCAAACATGTATTTCTGGCATCTTTACCTGAAGAATTGCAACCAGATATATAGAGGCAGCTTACGAGTCTCAATCTCACTATTGACAACATTTCCTTGGGAAAGATCCTTCAGATCGCCAAAGGATGTTTGGAAAAATCATGTGAATAGAAACAGTTCTTCAAAGAATTGTTGAAAGACAAAAAGCATTTCTGTAGTGTATGCAAAAAGCCTTACTTACATATCAAATGCAAGAAAAAGAAGGATTGTGATTGCAGCTCCAAAAAGAATAAGCATTTTCGCAAGTTTAAAAATTCAGACTTGTTTCCTAGATCAAAATCTCGGCGAAAGTCATACAAATTTTTCAAGAAAAGATCTAGTTCTTTCAGAGAACAGAAAAGGCAAAAGTCAAGCTGATGCTTCATCTGCAAGAAAAAAGGCCATTATGCTAAAGATTGTCCCAACAAAAAAGATAAAGCCATTAGGCTTCTTGAGCACTTACAAGCCACCACTGATTATTCTCCTCACAAAGATGAAATTGAGTTCTATTTCTCAGAACAAGAGGAGCCCACTGATGAAACGGTGTTCGCACTACAAAACTCATCCGATGATTCTAAAAATGACGAGTTTCAGACTGTTTTTCACCAACAACTTTTGTCGCTGGACACTAACATCCATATCCCTTCCATCAAACTTCACATCTTACCCTCCAAATTCCAGAGACCAATTCCCGCCATTGGATTTCTTGATACCGGAGCCCAAAGAAGTATGATAAATCCAGACATACTTCCACCCCAGTCTTGGCAACATTATGAAGAAAATTTCAAAGCAGTCAATGGAAAACTCTTCACCACCACATTGATTACCAAAAAACCCATTGGTATTCAAATCTTTCCAAATTGTGTTATCTGAACAAAAGTCATCAGTTCTCATCTAACTAATAAGGATATCTTGTTAGGATTTGATATCATTCACCAGATCAAACATCTCCAAATCATTCCAACTAGAATCCGAGTCAAGTCCATGTTTAAATCATTCACCAATGTTTTAAAGCTTTATGGTTCATCTGAAACCTCTCAGCCTTTCCAAGACCTTTCCGCAAAGTTTTTAACATTTTGTCCTGAGTCACATGCTGATTTTCACCACCCAAATCCTCTGTGGAAAAATCCGCAATTCTTTGTTCAATTACCTTTCAAGTTGAATGAAGATGTCAATCCAACTAAAGCCACCCATTCAGGAATGAGTCCTTCTGACTTAGTCCTAGCCCAACAGGAATGTTCTCAGTTACTAGCCCAAGGTCTTATTGAACCCACTAGTTCTCAATGGGCTTGCCAAGCTTTTTATGTTGAAAAGCATTCTGAGATTGTTAGAGGAAGAAAATGATTAGTCATAGACTATCAGCCTCTAAACATGTTTTTACAAGATGACAAATTCCCTTTGCCAAAAAGATAGAGCATGTTCACTTATCTGAAAAATGCTCAAATCTTTTCAAAATTTGATCTTAAATCCGGATTTTGGTAACTTGGAATTAAACCTTCAGAACGTTACAAAACTGCTTTTTGCATTCCCAATGCTCATTACCAATGGACAGTTTTACCCTTTGGTCTTAAAACAGTCCCTTCTATTTTCCAAAAATCCATGGTTCAGATCTTCCAACCCATCTTGCATAGTGCATTGGTTTACATTGACGATATTTTGTTGTTTTCAGGTACACAAGATGATCATCGCCATTTGTTAAATTAGTTCTTTGATATTATCCAATCTCATGGAATCATGTTATCAGCCAAGAAAAGCACCATTGCCACCAATAACATTGAATTCCTTGGAATGATTATCAAAGATGGCCACTATCAGCTTGGAAAACACATTGCCCAAGAGCTCATTCACTTTCCATATCAAAATCTTTCCAAAAGGCAAATCCAGCAGTTCTTTGGTATTATTAACTATATCAGGGACTTTATCCCTCATGTTGATTATCACACCCGCCAGCTGTCAGCCTTGTTGAAAAAGAATCCACCTTCGTGGAACAACGACCATACACTTGCTGTCACAACTTTAAAGCAAATTGCACAAAATCCGCCACCATTAAAGCTCATCACTGATGGTAAGCGAATATTACAGACTGATGCAAGTGACGAATCATGGGGGGCCATCCTCTTTGAAGAAACAGATGGCAAGGAACACTTTATCGCCTATGCTAGTGGACACTTTTCTGACACATAACTCCACTACCACAGTGTGTTCAAAGAAATCCTAACTGTCAAGCATGGTATTTAAAAGTTCGAGTATCATCTTATCGGCTATCACTTTCTTGTCAGAATGGACAACTCAGCTTTTCCCAACATCATGAATTTCAAAGGGAAAAATGTTCCAGAAAAGATGTTGCTCTGATTAAAAGACTGGTTTTCAAAATATGATTTCTCAGTGAAGCATATAAAAGGAGACCACAATCTTAATCCTCCGATTACCATTTTCCTGTTATTTTCATGGCCACTTCACTTCCCGCACAAGCTCTTACCAAAAAACCCTTTCCCCTTGGAAAGACCTTCACCACAGTCTTTGCCATCCAAGAGTTCACCAAACAAGCTGTTTTTAGGTTTTTCATAAAAGCCTATCTCCTATCAGACTCTTTTCCGTTCTCAACCTTCCATCCTGAAAACTTGTTTCTTACAGGTTTAACCCTGGATCCTTCCAGAGAAATTTCAGAAGACGAATTAGGGTAAATTTGGTGCCTAACCGTCCTCTATGCCACCAAACTGATTGTTCCAGTTACAGCCACCCTAGAACATTTGCTCAATCTAGACAAAGCAACCTCTCTCATTTGGACACTCCTTAAATGGTTTTCTCCAATTCCATGGTGGAGATAGAAGCTCCAACAATTGTCTCAAGTCCATAATTTGGAACGTATGCCATCCTCCAAAGCAAAAATGTGGACGACTGTGTTCATTATTCACAGGCCATACTTCCAACATCCAAATCCAAATCTCTTTTGGACCCAAGACTAGGTATATGAATGGTTTACCGCACCTCACCCAGCTGTCATCGACAATGACATTCAGTCCAACTTTCACAACCACCTTTGTCAATTGAACCACCAAACTCCACCACACCGGGATATCTTTCACACCTCCTTAGGACCACAACATGACCTCATCATGATCCCCACTCCATCCGCCATATCTAAACCAAAGTCCACCGGAATCATCATCAAAGAAGAAAAGCCAGACTACATTGATTTCCTTTTCCAAGACTCCCAGGACCCATGGGAAGAATTCCTCCCTCTAAGCCAACATCTCCAACAGTTTCCACAACCAACCATGTATGAACCAGGATCCTCATCCCAACCCTCCAAAGTTAACAAAGCCACTCAAACATCACCCAGGCTAGGATACCGAAGAGATTGCCCTTATCCACCTTGCCGTGGTCCCCACTGTAAGCATCCAAAGCTCTCCAAAACCTTTTTCCAAAAATTCAATCGTGACACTAACCCAGATGAAACAGAAAGCTCATCCGAAGACGACTACATGAACTCCGCTCTCCATAAAGTCGTTTGTCTTGTTATAATAATACTCTCCATAAAGTAGTTTGTCTTGTTGTAGTAATTATGTCCTACTTTATGGTTCCATCTTATATAATTATTAAGGCTTGCTTTTGCTTTTACTTTACGCTTTTGCTTTTGTCAAAGTCATACTTTAATTATTAACGCACTTTGTCCTTTGTAATTATGAAAGTTGTCATGATGTGTCTTTTTACTTTTACTTTTGTAAAAGATAGGGGTCATGTCCTATCTTCTCCGAGAATTCTCCTATATAAAGAATTCTCCCTCCGCTTGTAAAATATAAACGTTTTTTTTAAAGAAATAAACTCTCGTGTGTTTTATCAAACCATGAATTTCTAAACTCTCTTCTCTCTCTGCAAATGAAGATCTCTAGAGAAAGAAAAGGAATAAAGAATTAAATTTGTTCATTTTGAAACTTAAGGAAGTATGCTCTGCACTTGCCTCTAGCAAGGATCCTATGCATCATAAAACTTTTGATGATTTCTTATCTGGTTTGGTACTCTGTTTTAAAGACTAAAGAAAGTCTGCTTTGGGTTATATAACCTAAGATAAAATGTTTTATTAAAGTTTTTCTGATTCCCAATTTGAGTATATCGGCTGGAAACCAAGATGTGCGGGCTACTAGTCCAAAGGAGAATTAAATATCTTGGCTGAATTGCCAAGGATCTCATCACTCTAGTAGAACAACGCCACATACGTTTATGGTATTGAAATTCATCTCTAGCTTTTCTTCTCAAATCTTTCTAAATATTAAGCAGTGAGCTCTAATTCCTTGAAAGTCATGCGTTTCATCCCACAAATGCTACGTTTCTTGACATTAATGAATCTGAAACTTTCGTAACAAATCTTACTAAATACATAATTAAATAGCTATTATGCATTGAAATTATGATGGTATTACAGGCATACTTAACATTTTGTATTACATCAATAATTCACTGAAGTGTCAATACATTGATCTTGTATTCTAGCATTTCCCAAAGATTTCATAAAAGCATTTCTTTTTCCCCCTTTATTCATCTTGTTTTGGGTTTGTCTTTAGAGGATCCACTAATTGGTGGTTGAGAAAAATAAAAATAATAAATAAATATATGTTGTACACCATAAATGATTAATAATTTACATAGAGTTGCATAATCTCCAAAAAATACGAACAAAGACAAAATGAGCAGAAGACCTTCTTATATATTATTATTATTATTATTATTATTATTATTATTATTATGTGTGTGTGTGTGATCTTTTATTATTTAAGTTAAATTGCAAATTTATCTTGCTAAATAATTTTGAATTATTTTTTTAGGAGAATGGACATAATTCAAACTACATAATTAATGATTTTAGTGTTGGAGATGACGATGTAAATGACATAATAGAAATCAAAGAAGAGATTGAAAAAGGTTCAAGGCCAGCAGAACAAAAGGTACTGAGACAAAGGAAACTAACTTTAAAAGTTTAGTCATTGTTCTATAAGGTTCCGGGGGATAAGTATCCACATAACAAGCCGAGAGCGGTGTGTAAAAAATGCAGCAGGTAATTTGAAAAGACATTATGAAACTTATGCAAAATTAAAAAAGCGTGATCCTGCACAAATGATGCTAGGTCATAGTGATGTACTGTCAACTCATGTTCCCATGTCTAAAGTTTATATGTTTCGTGTAGTTGTACGTGGCATTGTTACACCATATCTATAACAGAACAAAGTCTGTCCTTAGGGCCAGTAGCCCGCAAGTTCTGGTTTCCAGCCGATATACACTTATCCATCAAATACCAAATCCAAAAATTATATTTGAAAATAGTTTTTCATGATACCACCCGAAAACAAGGCACTCATGGCCTTCAAAGACGGTGAACGTTGTGAGAAAACAATTTCATTTTATAAAAAATCTGTTTTGGAGGATAAACAGGACATTTCTAATGCACAGGATCCTTAGCTTAAGGCAAGTGCAAAGCATACTCAGTTTAGAAATTTAGAGGTGAGCGTATCATTATTAACCCGAATAATTTCTTTGATTCATAGAAGAGAGAAGAAGTTTTTAGAGAAACATGATGTGATGGAAACTCAAATTTTATGTATGATTAACTCCTGCCTTACAAACAAAAAAGGGAGATCCTTATATAGATCTCGAGGAAGGAGACATAAGGTGGGTCCCTTATCTTTACAAAAGTAAAGGCAAAACATAATTATGAAAGCATATCATGCCAAACTTGAAAAAGGAAAAGCAAAACACGCTTTAGACAAGACAAGACCCTTGTTTAATTATTAAAGCAAACTTTAGTAAAGCTAAAGTAAAAGCCAAGATTCTATTTATGTCGGCAATCACGGAGTGGATGGATAGCGGGATGGAGACACATCGCCTGTGGCTTTTTTGTAATTGCATTTGGCATGACGTATTTGTCTCTATTGCAGATATTCTTTAGCTTGCTGATATCTTTCTTCATAAGCTTCAGTCATGTCGGGAGGTGCTGATGGAGTAGGAGGATTTGGATTTGTGACAGTGTAGGGGGAATTTTCAGTGTGGAGGAGAGACTGAAAATCTTCCATGGGTCCTGACCATCTTAGAATAAGACATTAGTGTAGTCAGGATGTTGTTCTATGACAAGAATCCCTTTAGAACTAGAACTTGAACTTGAACTTGAATCGGGAGTACAGACTTGTGTCTTAGGAATTATTTCAAGGGTGTGTGAAGGTCCAACATACGTGTGATGGATATCTATGGTAGGTAGCTGGACATTGTTAAGTTCCATGAGATATGCCTTGAGAACAGAGGTGACTGTTGTGTCATGGATGAGGGTATAAGGATGGGGATAGGTTTTCCATTCATAAGCCATATCTTGTGTCCAGTAGTCTCTTGTTTCAGGGTGCTGGAAGTAGGGTATGTGAACGATGAAGACTGTAGTCCACATGTTAGCTTCTTGTTCTGGCATTCTGTCTAATCCATGAAAAGTACACAGATTTTTAAGTTATTAGCGCCACCATGTGAGTGGGGAATACCATTCGAGAAGAGTCCACAAAAGGCCTGGTGAGAACTCAGGAGTGGTTATGTGACGGAGGACTGGCTTAACATGGAAGACCAGTTTGGTTGGATATAGCATGGTGAGACACCACATGTACCACAACTCATCTTCACATATGTTGAGAGAGGACAGAGTAAGACCAGTAAGAAATAAGTTTTCCATGCAGAGAGAAGGAAAACGATAAGGTTTTTTGCTCTAGACATTGAAAAAATACCGGTAGAGGAATTTTTTCACAAAGTCTTGAATTTGGTAGGCTGAATGGGAAGGAATGTTCATGGGGAAGGTTCTCTAGGTGAGAGCTTTGAAAGGAAGTTGACGATTCATGGCTATGACTGGGATGGTGTGGATTGAGGAAATGAGTGAGGGCTTATTTATAGCCGGACGGGTAAGGAAATCTGGAATGAGGTTCTGTTTGCCTTTTATATGTTGAACAGTGAAATCATATTTAGTAAACCAGTTTTTGAGGCTGAGCAGCTGGTTGTCAGGGAGCAACTTGTTTTTTAAGTCAAAGATTTTGGGAAAGGAGGAGTTGTCCATGTTGATAAGAAATTTGTGGCTGATTAGATGAAATTCGAATTTTTTAATTCCATACTTGACTGCCAAAATCTCTTTGTAGATCTCATGGTAGTTCTTTTCAGAGTCTTTGAATTGTCCGCTTGCATGTGCATAGAAATGACGCACACCATTGATTTCTTCGAGAAGAATGACACTCCAGTAATCATCATTGGCATCTGTTTGGAGGATGCGTTGTCCAGTTGTAGGAATTCGGAGTGGAGGAGGTGATTGGGCTATCACCTTTAACTGCTTGACAACTTTTGTCTTGGTTGGAGCCCATGGAGGGCACTGTTTTTTTAGCATGCGTGACAATTGGCTGGTGTGGACTGCAACTTTAGGGATGAAATCACGGACATAATTAACAATCCCGAGGAACTATTGTATCTTATTTTTGGTGAGATTTGTGTCCAGGAACTTTAATAATTCAATTGCAATGTGTGGACTAAGCTGATAATGGCCATCTTATATCATCATGCCAAGAAAGTCAATTGATTCTTTTCATATGCTGCTTTTCTTTTCGGAAAGCATGATTCCATATTCCTACACAATATGAAAGAAATCTAAAAGGAGCTTCTAGTGGCTCTCATGACCAGAGGAAAATAACAAGATATCATCAATGTAGACCAAAGCATGATGGAGAATAGGACTAAAGATTTTTGTCATGGCCTTTTGAAATAATGAAGGAGCAACTTTAAGACCAAAGGGCATAACAGTCCATTGATAATGGGCATCCGGAATGCAAAACGCAGTTTTGGGACGGTTAACTGGTGAAATACCAAGTTGCCAAAAACCAACTTTTAAATCGAACTTAGAGAAAATACAAGCCCCTTGAAGATGGACAAATAAGGTCTGGATTTTTGGAAGGGGAAACTTATTATCTTTAAGAAAAGAATTAAGTGGTTGGTAATCAATAACTAATCTCTTTTTTCCATGAACTAATTCAGATATTTTTTCAAAGTAAAAAGCTTGACAATCCCAATATGAATCAGTAGGTTTAATAAGACCTTGCTGAAGCAACTAAGAACATTCTTACTTAGCAAGTAAGAGGTCTGAAGGAGACATACCCAGATGAGATGCTTTTGTGGGATTTATATCTTCAATGAGTTTGAAAAGAAGGTGGATGAAGAATTGTTCATTCTTCCAAAGAGGTGAAGGATGATGGAAATGTGAATGGTTTTCTGGACAAAATTGTAAGAACTTTTGTGAAATATGATTGTATGAAGATGGTGTTTCTGAAAGGGCATACAGACGTAATATATTTGTATAAGAAAAGAACAATTGTTTGTAGTGAACTCTAGAACTAGTGAGGAATAGGTTTTTAACCAAATGAAGAATGTCAAAACCTATGAGTAAATCTTTATCTAGGAGTTTGGAGGCTATAATCTTTTTCTAAATTATGCAATTCAGAAAGAACTGAATACCAATGGGTTTTTTGGTAATCAAAGTGGTTTCAAAAGTTTCTCCATTGACTGCTCTGAAAAGCTTTGAATGAGTTTCCCAATAATCAGGGGGAAGAATAGAAGGATTAATCATACTGGTATCTGCACTAGTGTCAATAAACCCAATTACAGGAACAGGTTTATGAAACTTAGAAGGAAGGATTGATATTTTGAGTAAAGGTTTGGGAATGGTAGAAACATGGTTGACATTTTGAACTGTAGAGATGACTGAAATATCCTCAGAATCTGAAGATTCTGCAATAATGAAAGCAGTTTGGTCATCTTGTTCTAATTGTTCAGAAAAGTTTGATTCAACATCTTCGTTTTCAGATAACAATGAAGAATGTTAAAGATGCTGTATGAGACGAACAACTTTGGCAAACTTGTGAGGACAGTTTCGGGTAAAATGACCGCGTTTCTAACGGATGAAACAACAGTTATGTTTTTTCTTTCTGTACCGGGAAACATCTTTCTTCTTAAAATACCGGAGAGGTTTTTTGGAGGATGATTTTTTGTGGAAGTGTTTCTGAAAATGTCTTTTCTTTTTAGTTAGGCAAACACACTTCTTTTCATCTTTGCATTCAATCTTGAGATAAGGTTTTTTACAAGCTTCAGAAAAAGATTTCTTGTCTTCCATCAGGTCTTTGAAGAATTCTGTTTGCTCTCAGATTTTATCCAGGCATAACATTGCCATTTGGAAAATCTTTCCCAAAGAGATGTCAACCATGCTGAGATTAGTGGTTGTGAGTTTCCTTTGAAGGTCAGGTTGTAACTCAGGGAAGTGAGGCTATGAAGACATGTTTGAGAGATGGATCATTAAACTCATTCAGCTTGTAAAATATGATACTCATTCTTTTGTAATGAGTTTCCAAAAGATGTCTTTTAAGAGAACATCACTTCATCTGGTGGTACTCTTTTCTGTCTACATCCGTAGATGCAATTTTTTCTCCAATGAATTGTTCATGGATGATATTAAGTGCTGTACCAATTGGGGATTGCATGAATTGGAGCTGTCTATATTCTCCCAAGCTTTCTAACCAATCTCATAAAGAACCCGTAGATCGGGCCATAAATTCATGAAGGACAACTTGAGGTTGAGCATTTGGCTTTGTGCCTTGGAGATCAATCCATGCAGCAAATTCTTAAAGCCGAGCTGGCCATTTGTGACGAGGAATGTCATCAAATGTAAACCAAGATGCTAAAAATGGTTTTGTGGAGTGATCAGACCTAGGTGGTGGCATTGGTGGCACTGGTTCTGTCTGAGATGCCTCATTTTCATGATCAGAAGAGTTGCCTTCAACAATAGGTGTGGATGTTGAAGCACTTGGATCTTCAATTTTGGTTGCCATTAATATGCTTGTAATGTCAGCATAAGTCAGTGGAAGTACAAGTTGAGTTTGTGGATGAGGAAGTTGGGTTTGATTCTTATGGGTTTGACTCATATACTGGTTCTGGTTCAGAGGAGTCAGATGATGAGCTTTGAACAGCATGATAATGATACTGATCCATCGGTCCTTTGTCTTTTTTAGGAGGTTCGGGAGTGGCTTTTGGTGAGTCTTCTGGAGGTACAGGAGGAATAAAGGAGGATGAAGTGTCTTTTGACTTTGGTTTTGAAATTTTGACTTTGGACTTTGATTGAGGAGTGGGTTGGAGATGTGAGAAACTAAAGAACTGGTTGTATACAGGTTGGTGAGGTCTGGATGGTATGTAGAAGGGTGAATAAGTGTCAAACACAGGAGGAGGTACAGGTGTGGTTTGTATTTGAGTAAAAAGTGATGGACGAGTCTTTTCAGCATCAATTCTTGCCAATTCAGCTTTGAGTTTTCTTATCTCTACTTCCTTTTTGTTAAACTCTGGACCCCAGATGTGATTGTTGATCATTCGTCTGAGATCGGTATCTAGATTAGAGATACGGTCTTGTAGATGTATGTACATTTGATCAAGACGATTGCTGATTGAATCTACTTTAGTTTCAGTCTGGAAGACTTGACTAGTAACTCGATCAATCTTCTTTCCAAGTTGTTGAAGAGTTTAATTCTGAGCACTGGCATTTTTGGTTTGTCAGTTTAAAATAACTTCATACTATTTTGGCTCTTCAGATTGCCCAGAAGTTGTAATTGGGGACTGAACAAAAGGTTTTGAGATAACTCTGGTTTGTGTATCTGTCTATTTTTCAAGTGGAGGGAATGATTCCTCATAAGATTGACTTGAAAACATTAAGCATGATTGTAATGGGAGAACAGGAGGTTTGGGATCTGGTGGAGGATAAGATTTGCAAGATGTTTTTAGATGAGAAGGTTTTTTCTTTTTCTTTTTCCTTCTCCTCATGACTTCTAGTTCATTATCAACATCCGTATCATCTAGGCAAGGACAATCCGGATTGCACATATGGGCTTCAGGAACATCCCATAGAAAATGACCATTAATTTTGTCAAGATATACTGGATACCCTTCTAATGAGAAACCATGAATAAGAAGTTTCTTTTCTTGACCAATTTGGACTGCTGTTATCATAACAGTGTAGGAAAGCCTTGGGATGTCTGAAACAGTCTTGGTGTCAGGTGTTTGAAAAGACAGTTTGACTTGACCATTTTGTCTTCTTTCAAACATGGCTTCTGTTGCTTGAACTGGTTCTGAGTTTTGGTGGAAATGCTTATAGTTGGTCAGCCATTCAAGAGGCATGAGTTTGAGTAATTCTTATTTCTGGATTTGTTTGGGGATTTGGATAATGGTTGGAATTGTGTCTGTATCTGCAAGAATCATTAAGGCATCGGATGTAGTGTGGGGTGTAGAAAGGTCTAGTGCATGATTCTGATACCACTAGTATCAAAGCCACACCTAACGAGGAGGTGGTATCATTAGTAATTCCAAATAACCTTATTTGATCTTCTCGAAGAAGATTAACTAAACATGGAAACAACTTCATCTCCATCGTCTTCATCGTCTTCATCCCATATTTCTCTTTCTTCTAGTCTCTCTCTTCCAAGATCATGTCAAAAACATGTAGCCTCTAAAATTGAAAACCTTGTCGAATATTCTTATATTCCCAAATCTGCACAAATCAATGAATCCCAGTTCCCTATCATGAGTCCCTACAACCTCTACAAACAAAAAATTTCTCTCACTAGAAGTAGTCGAACCCTCATCTCCACAAACAGACCACTACCAAAAGAGTATATCCAGTCTTCTAGACTAGATCAGTGTGCTTTACAAGCCTCTCAAAGTGAACAGTATGTCACTTTAGAAATACCCTCAGATCTCGTAGCAAACTGGAAACGAGAAGGGTATACCCATCTTCATCTTGGCGGTATTAGATTGATTCTGACTCTCCATGGCAGAAAAGGCTTACCTGTTATAGCCATAATTGCTCTCCTGGACACCAGGTTCAAACAGTACCAACATGCTGTTATAGGAACCGTTCTGACCACACTCCTGCTGCTAGTGTCCTATTAACCTTTTACCCAAATTTCAACCTCTCTCTTGAGGATCCCAACCTTCTAACAACCATCAAAGTTTCACATCATTGCTGAAATAACTACTAAGGAAGCTGCTACAACAAAATATGCCTCAGCTGCAACCCTCTAATCTCCAGCTTAATCTTCGCCAAGACAACCAACAAACATAGAGGAGCCACCTCTGGAGGTGCTGCAACACCAGAAGAACCATAGCACAAATGCACAAGATCTAGTCAGCCCACCTTTACTGCTCCTGCCTGTACTCCCTCAACCAGTCCAACGCCACGCCAGAAGAAATAGAAGTCTACAGCCACACCTCAAGGTTCCCCTAAAGATTGTTTAAGGAATGCCATAAAAAAGAAGTGAATCTTATACTGCAGCAAAATAGATTACACTAGGGAAGTTCCCCTTACCAGCTCAATTTACTTTCTTTCTTGTCCAGAACTTGTCTTTTAGTTTTAATGCTTTTTACCACCATCTGCATGTGTAGTTTGATTGTTTTTGTATGCATGTGAGGACATAACACCTTTCAGGTTTGAGGGGAGTTGTGCTAAGTTATATTATTGTGTTTAGAATATATTTTTGCAATGTGTGTGTAGTGTGGTATGTAGCTCTATTATTTAATTGTGAGTGGATCTAATAAAAGCCCAATGGGGATAACTTGAGTGTTAATTTTAAAGTACCAAGTAGAACAATTCATGGACAAAGACTGAATTTTTTCATTACACATAAGCTTTGAGTAATTCCTATGAGAATGTTGTAGCAAAAATCAGAAAACACAAAAAGGGTAGAAAAATCTCAAGTTTGGGGGAGGGGGAAGAAAAATAAACAAAATAGGTGCTTGTTGTTAAATAATTGTTGCTCTTATGGCTTAAGTTGTTGAGTAATCAGGGCTGAGTATGTACTTCATATGCATACTTGAGTCCAAAAGTAGCAAGAGCTATGAGCATTGCTATAGCAACTATTAAAAAAAAAAAGCCTTTTAGAGGAAGTCCTCTGTCTAAGATGTGCAAATAGTCAGGTCTATTCATGAGCCCCGTGTTTAGACTTGAACTAAAGATGTCTATAAATATGACTATATTGTACATATTGCTGCAGCAACTCTGATTTATGCATTGGTTAAGTAATTGAGTATTATCATTACAACTAATTGATATTCACATGAAAAATCAATGATACAGTGAAGAGAGTTTCTTGAAAGATTAACATGTTTGCTAAATAGCACGGTTTGAGTTGACTTGTAACTTTTGCCCCTAGACGTAAATATAATTTTGTTCTACCTCTGAATTTTATGTAATGTTTGTGTAATGTTATAGCACCTCTGAAATCTTATCAAAGTGGCACACATATACGCTGGACAAAATGAGGCCTAAGTCTAGTACTTGAACTGCTATGAAAAATTCTGCATGATTAAGAGTGTGATCTGAAGGTTGAAGAATCCTTGCAAATTTGATGATAGAGCTAAGTTACTTATTGCATAATTTTGTGATTGTAGTGTTAGTGTTGTAGTCATTACTTGAGGACAAGTATTGTTTTAAGTTTGGGGGTGTGATAACTCTATGAAATGAGAGTTATCACGACATTTTTAGGCTTAAATCAATACTACTTAGAGAGTAATTGATGTGTTTTAGTGCACTTTAATGATAATTTGCATTACATTCATTTTAGTTTGAGTTTATTAAAGTTTATGTAATTTTTGAATAATTGTATGCCTAAAACATATGCTTAATTATAGGTAATTGGAAACTTAAATTTTATGGAAAGGATGTTGTTGCAATAGATTTATAAAGGACAAACAAACATGGCTATAGAAGAATTGGAGCAAGTCTGGAACAATAAAGATGTTGTAGCCATTGTTGTAGCAATCATCGAGCATTGACAGAGAAAAATTCGGGCAAGATATTCAGAATATTCTGATTTATAGTTTTCTAATATGAAGATGTGCGCCCTAAAGTTTTTAGTTACCTTAATTTACAGTTATAAAAGGAGGCGTACATGAAAAGAAAAGAAAAAGTCGTCAATCAAGATTAAAACAGAAAATAGACAAAGAAGAAATAGAATTCCTAAGTAGAATCAATTGGGATTCGTTCTTTCTCATTCTTTTCTTGTTTAGTTGTATTTCATTGAGCATGAAGATGTATTCAATGGCTAAAACTTGGTTGTTTATTTACTTTTCACAAATTGTTAACTAAATTTATTTGTGGTTGAGTGTTAAACTAGCTTGATGGTTAATTGACTGAATATAGATGTTGTTGCATGTTTGCAATCACATTTTTCTTTGATAGTATTTATTTAAAGTCATTGTTTCGGCTGACCACCAATTTAATGATATAAGTTAGGAAAAAGCCACAAAAGAGCATATCCTAGTAGAACATATCAGAGCAATACTTGGTCTTAGATTGAGTTTCCTGGATTATAAGTTTAACTTGAGTCCTAAAAGGGCCATGCTTAATCTAAGATTCGTGATGAACTATAGAGATTCACCTTGTAGGGTAAAGAAAATTTGAACGTGTAATGTTATATCTTATGTAGGTATAACAACTGGTCATTGCTAGGTTGCATAAAGATATAAAATATCCAACATACTACCGCTGAGGATAAAGCTAGTTTCTACCCAGTGCTGTAACAAATGATACAGCAATTGAGCTTAACATGCATAAAACAGTCAACACCATCAAGAGAATTTAAGCACTCAACTACTCAATTCCTAATGGTTTAACTTTTTATTTAGCACGCAAATTCTATTCATTGTATTTTTAATTATTGTGATTTTATTTTACTAAGTCATTTGGTCATATTAGTTGTATTGATTTAATTTAGAACATATATTGCACTATTGAAATTGTTGTAGCAAGTCTGATAGTATCAATCCCTATGGAGACAATTTTGAATACTTATCCTTTTATTACTTGTGTACACTTGCACATTGACACCATAGCAATTGAAGTAAAATCTACAACACCTAACAATGAAGCAGAGAGGAATGTGATATCTCAAGTATTGTATGCATCAACAGTGACAAGTTTGATATTCACTATGATTTATATAAGACCAAACATTGCACAAAGTAGTGGGAGCGGTCAGTCAATTCATGGCAAATTCTGGTAGAGAGCATTGGAAAACTGTGAAAAGAATTTTGAGATACATCAGAGGAACCTTGGATATTGTATTTTGGTATGGAAGATAATAATTTATTGTCAAGGGCTGCGTGAATTCAAATTTTACAGACTTTGATAAAAGAAAATCCACTATTGATTATGTGTTTACACTTGTAGAAGGAGTTGTAAGCTGGGTTTCAAAATTATAGATTATTATGGCTTTATCTACCATAAAAGCATAATACATGGCAGCTACAGAAGTGTGCAAGGAAGCTATTTGTATAAAAAGATTACTAGAAGTGCTTGGACACAAACAAAAGAAAATTTCTATATTTTATGACAGTTAGAGTGCCTTGAATATTGCAAGGAATCTAGCCTTTCATTTCAGGACAAAGCTTGTAGTGGCACAATACCATTTCATTCAAGAAGTAGTGGAAAATAAAAGTGTGGATTTGCGGAAAATCCATACTAAGGAAAATCTAGCAGATGTTTTGACCAAACTAATCAATGTTGACAATTTTACATGGCGTAGATCCTTGTGTGGCCTAACGAAAACGTAAGTAATATGACAATGGTGAAACAGAAAGGATGATGTGGAGATTGATTGATTCTCAATTAAATCTTCAAGTGGGAGAATTTTAAAGTAAAAAAACAATGCCTTTATGATCATGCGGCCTACCATTTTTAGTGGTGCCGCAATATTTCAAAGAAAAAGAAGGAAAAAGATGGGCGGCCGCAATATTTGACTTTCAGGCAATTTTTTTTACCTATAAATGCAAGCTCTCATTTAAGAGTTTTCCATTCAATTTGTGAGAGTGAGTTGAAAGTTTAAGAGATTTGAGAAATTATAAAGCTCTTGAGAGATTAGTGAGTGAAAGGTTGGGTGTATTGGGGATCTAAATAGTGAGGTAAAAATATTACAATACTTGTAATTCTTATTTCACTAATAAAGTTTAATCCATTTGTCTTCGCTCGTGAAAGTAGGCTAAAAGTAAAACCACATAAATTTTGATGTCCTGTGTGATTATTATTTCCAATTTCACTTTACTTGTATGTCTGCTTCACTAATTAATTTTCCTAACAAGAGAAAGGGTGGTAGAGAATGTAAAGGCACAAAAATTAAAAATTTGTAGGTGTAGTCAAAAAATGAAATCAAATGGGAAGGGGGGTTTAGGTGCCATAACGATTAAGAATAAGATGAATACATTGGATGAGCAGTAGCTGGAAAGCACCTTGACCAACGGTCAAGTGCGTCCGTCTCTAGTTCTAAGACATTGATAGCAAATTCATCCTAGTTCCATCACAGTTGGTAAGTGACTCGATGCTTTATAATGTCAATTCAAAACAATAAAGAATTTAAACTATGATTTGAATGCTATTGCATTATTTAGTTCCATATCTTTATATTTGACATTAAAGAGAAATTTGAATTTATGGTAAAATGGATATGATGGCAAGTAAAAGGCATGAGCAAGAAGTTCATTTATTTGTTGGTACCGATGATGTGAAGTAATCTCGCAAGCGACTTCAGCTGGTAGCATGGCACATGTAACTCACAGGCTTAACAACTATCAACTGGGACTTTGTCGGTGTGCATTTGGGATGTTGACAATTGGACAATTGGCTGATTTTCTCTCAAATAGATTGACTGGGTTTGTGGGTGATGCGGCTACAAGTTGCTTCATTGATTCTTTCTATTTTGATTTGGGAATTTAAGGGGTTAAGGGCTGTATTTTAATTTTAATTTCTTATTTATGTTTAAGTTATATATTCTATTTTAAATTGGATTTGACTAATTATATTTGACTTTGATATAATTAAAAGTCTAGTTAATAATATTTTGGTTTAAAAAATTTTTATATTTAAAAATTTATTTTATTTATATTTAACATATTAAATGTTGTCTACAAATACTCTGGTGATGTTATTAGAAATTAACAGCTGTTAATGGTAAAGTGGGTGGATTTCACACTTTATATTTCATAGGTAAAAAATTGAATAAATTTAAAATTTTATAATATTTTTAATAATGTAATAATCTTAAAGTACACAACTAAGAATATTCTTATAACAAAAAATAATCAACTTTACCAATTATAATTTTATTATATTTATATATTATGTGCACTATGCATTCGTATTATATATTTTTAAATTTATTTAGGGTAAAATTATAATTTTCTCATTTGGAGGCAAAAAAGTCATTTGCCCAATATTCTGTTAATTCTATTAACAACGTGCAGACGGAAGTGGACGGGTGCAAGATAATGTAATTTCAAGTGGAAATCAACCAAAAAAGATATGTGTATTTTTGAAAAAATTATGAAAAATAGGTGGTCGGTGGATAATTGCTCATTCACTTATAAGTTACTTATTAAAAAGTATAAATCAATTAATATTTCCATAAATAAACAAATACAATAAATCAATGTTTATACAAAATAAATAATCTATGTTGTTGCTGTCGGTATCGTCCGTCACCTGCATCAGAGATAGTCATCATCCACTCACATGATGCCTGTGATCGATAATTTTGTGATCTACACAATGGTGATACTTACGTTGGCAACGAAGACTTCATTAAAGAGCATGCACCGCCCAAGTGTTTATGGTAACCTTAAAGCATTCGTTCAACGACGATGATTTACGGTTCAAACAACCAAAAACCTAGTTGTCGGACGCTGCTATGTGTAAAGGAAGTGGCAATGCCACTACTTTGGCCTCCTTTTGATGGCAACGTTATGGTAGCCAGTGTATTTGAGGCATGCGTGTTCTCCTCTACCAATGACGACATAACTATTATGTAGGGAAGACAATTTGGAGTCTAATAGTGTCGGTGTTGTTGCTCTAGGGGTACTTTCGCTGGACGCTAGTGGCAACATTGGAGACAATGCCAACACCCGCGATGGCTGTGTTACTTGAGTTATTTTTGAAAAACTAAATTTCCAAATGTTAATAAATTACATTATCTAAGTGCATGGATATTTTTAGAAATATGTTGTTACAATCAAAACAAAATTGGCAATACATATTATAATACCAGATTCTTCAAAATTTTGTTTTTTAAAACCTATTTCCAATAACTTCTAATGTTTATGAAATTCTAACTAAACAACCCAAGAAGGGGGTGAATTGAGTATTTAAAAAATATACAAATAAAATCACAAAACAATTAAAATCAATGATTTAAGAAATTCAATGATAATAAATTTAAAAATGCATAAATTTTAAGATATAAGGGAGAATAAAACAAACACATGAATTTTTACGTGGTTCGAAAAAATTCACCTACATCTACGGCTTTAGGATTCAACTTTCCAAGCCTTTTAAAGCTTCAAGATTTTTACAATTGACTTCTAAG
Source organism: Citrus trifoliata (assembly GCA_018350135.1). NCBI lineage: Eukaryota > Viridiplantae > Streptophyta > Magnoliopsida > Sapindales > Rutaceae > Citrus > Citrus trifoliata. The sequence continues at coordinate 13,130,532 of CM031392.1, read as the reverse complement.
TTGTGAGTAAACCTTTACAAATAGAGATGAACACCCACAACTCTTTTCCCAAATGTTTTTTCACACTTACACTCAATTTTGATATTGAAATGAAGTTTACAAGAATTACTCTCTACAAGAGTGTATAAACAAATGATAACTCAATAATGACTCAATGTATGTAGATAATCAAAATGAAAGTTAAGGGTATGTTGTATGAATTGGTTTTAGCTTATTTGAGATTGAAAAAGTTGTTAGATTTGAATTTGATTTGGGTTTTTATAGAGATGAGCACCCACAACTCTTTTCCCAAATGTTTTTTCACACTTACACTCAATTTTGATATTGAAATGAAGTTTACAAGAATTACTCTCTACAAGAGTGTATAAACAAATGATAGCTCAATAATGACTCAATGTATGTAGATAATCAAAATGAAAGTTAAGGGTATGTTGTATGAATTGGTTTTAGCTTATTTGAGATTGAAAAAGTTGTTAGATTTGAATTTGATTTGGGTTTTTATAGTTTAAACAATCAAATAAATCATTATTGAGTTTCTGGGGACTTGCTGGATCACCGCTAAAATGAGGCGGTTAGCCACTGTGCTGATATGGCAAGTTATTGTTGCAAATCAGATTTGAAAATTTGGTTTAAGTGGTCCGCTAGTTTGTAGCTGGCTAGTCGCTATCTATCTAGATAACAGTTCATCGCTTGTTTTGAGTAGTTAGTCGCTACCTTCTGGTCTTCAAATGGTTAGCCGCTATTTGTGAAGTGGTTAGCCGCTACTATTTTGGATTTTATAGATATACCTAAAAATTTCTAAAATTATATTATGACCCAAAATTTGTTAAACATTTGTGAATAGGTCCATTTTCAGAATTTAAAAACAACACTTATTGATTTCAAAGTTCAAAACTTTTTAATTTAGTCCAAGAATTTCAAAATCAATCAATTTGATAAAATGATTCATCTTTGTAAAAATAAAATCTTTAGTTACAAAAAAGTGATAATTTGTTTAAAAACTACAATGGATACCTCGAGCTTTTAAAATGCTAGATTATACATAGATTAAATTATACTAGTTTTATAAGAATTATGCAATATAAATCACTTGAGCTAGTACCCTCATTGTTTGTCTTTGATCATACCATTGTCCACTAAGTGTCTTGAACTTGATTTCACTTGAATGATTTTTGTCCTTCAAGAACTTGTGAGATTGCGAACAATAAATTTATTATTTTATCCTTTTTATATATTATTTGTTATCATCAAAATTAAAGATCGTATAGCCGTTTAAGGCAACAGTTTAGTATAAAAACAAATTATTTGAGAATTAAATTTTCAAACAATCTATTTTAAAAAGCATTTACCTAGTGCTCGATTGTCAAATAAGTGATTATTTGACAAGTAAAGACAATCCCAAACATGCTCAAAATCTAACATTAATTAAAAGAGTTTTAATTAGACTTTTATTTATTTACTTGAGTTATGAGAGTATTTATTTTACTTGCGTTGTTAGTTTTAGACAATGTGGAGGAAGTGGTCAAGTCACATGAGATGTACCCATAATTTTTTTTCATTTCATTTTTTTCAAATAGATTATATCCAGAAGGATAGGCCTCCATTTTTCCTGCTTCATAAAGCTACATGTGTAAATAATATGCAAATAAAAATCGTCATCATCTAATCTTTCCAAAGAAATAGAAAGAGAGTTTCGAATGTTGCAGATCATCATTACGCTACACGTGGTAGCTCTTTGAATCGTGATAAATATATAAAATAACAGAAGCATAATAAATAATTACTCTTTGTTTGTTCAGTCTCATGCTCGATACTCTCGTGATGGATTCTTTGCGTCTGCGTGTGTTGGACTGCCCTTCTACTTTCATCCATACTCGAATACAATTTAGGTTTCTTCACTTAAATAAATTATTTGTGAATCGAAGGATTTGTTCTCCTCTTCGTCATCAGCATTTAGGGCAATATCACAAACACTTATCCGGCGTCGTTTGTGGCGTTTCAACTGAAACAAGGTAATCGCTTTCTTTCTTTCTTTTCTTTTTTCTTCTTTTTTTCCCTCAATTTTTGATACGTGAGACAGCTTCTTTTTTTTCTTTAAAAATCTGTATTGAATATGAAATAAATGTTTTAATTTCTTAATCTATAAGTATCCATTGGAATACTAACCGAGTGAACATGCAAAATCTCAGTTAAGCTGATATCGTGTAGCTTTAGAAATTGGAAATTGGGATGATGAATTCTTTTCTATATGTAACAGTGAGGAAGAGAAGAAGAAGAAGAAAATGAAACCCAAGCCAGGACATGGTGGCAACGTGCGAATTAGTTTTCGTTTAGATCACCAAGTTGAGTTTGGTGAGCATGTCGTGATTTTAGGGTCAACAAAAGAATTGGGATCATGGAAGAAGAATGTGCCGATGAAATGGAGTGAGAGTGGATGGCTTTGTGATTTGGAGTTTAAAGGGGGCGAGTCTATTGAGTATAAGTTTGTGATCGTGAGGAATGACAAGAGTAAGGCGTGGGAAGCTGGGGATAATCGCATCTTGAAACTGCCCAAAGGAGGGAGTTTTGAGATTGTTTGCCACTGGAATAAGACTGGGGAGGCTGTGGATCTTTTGCATTTGGGGGAGGACGTACTTGATAATGGATCTGTAGTAACTGATGCTGCCCCAGATGCTCTTTTGGAAGTGGGGACAAGTCCATTTGTTGGGCAATGGCAAGGTAAATCTGCCTCATTTATGCGTGCAGATGACCATTGGAATCGGGAAATGGAAAGAAAATGGGACACATCTGATCTTCAGGGGTTGACTCTTAAGTTAGTTGAAGGTGATCAGAGGGCACGAAATTGGTGGAGAAAGGTGATGCATTTGATTATGTTCTATCTTAAGAGAGATGGTAGTATGTAAGGTTGTTTTATTCTCTGTATTTGCATGGTTGCTAGATTTCATTGAATTCATGATCTGCAGCATTTAAATACTATTTTGTCGATGTTTTGCTTATGTTACACTGTGTGTAAAACAGAGGTTAAGTTCTTGCTTTGTTTGTCACTATAAAAAGTTGTAACATATGTTTACCATGGTTTCATGGTAAAAGATGCAATGTCAAAGAGGATGAAGAAGTGCATTGAACAATGCATAGGTGTGCTTTGGAAAGTAAGTGGTAATTTTATTTTGTTCTCTCATATTCTTCTCTGTCTGTCTCTATCAGAGTAACACTACCTCTTTTTTATTTATATGTTTATTTTTCAACTTGGCAAAAGTTATACTTTCACATAAATTTCAGTGCCCTTCTTGGAATATGAGTTCATCTTTTGCTCAAAGCATACTTGCTCTATTTGTAGATAAACACAATGCTTATAGACCATTTTGTCAGCATACCCACTCTAGATTGGAGTTGCTGCTGACAAAGCATAATTTTGATGAGAACCTTGGGACACTTAGTCCTGGGAAACTATTTGAAAGCTTACAAGGTTGATTTTACAGGTGCTAAATGATGGTACCCTTTGTATTCTAGTTGCATGCAATGTTCTAAGTTTCTGATCATTTTTGGAAGCAGAGCTCTTGATGATATTTCTGTGCATGTATAGTTCTTTTACTGGGTGTAGTGATGTTGGATACATGATTCATATTGTTTGTATTCTCTTCTATAATTTTAGATATTTTCCCCTTTGGTAACACATCAAGGGTTATCGTGGACTAGTTTGCGTAGTGATGTTGGATATATGATTCGTGTTGTTTGCATTCTCTTCTATGGTTTTATATAGTTTCCCTTCTAGTAAGACATTACAGCTTATCGCGGACTATTTTGTTTTTCTCATTACTTAATTGACACGGTCGTATTTTTTTGGTGAAAGCTTGAAGTTGTGCGTGAGCTAATAGTCGAGAATCTGCAAAGTGATGAGCGGTTGGAGGCTCTCATATACTCTGCCATATACCTGAAGGTTTCTTGTCGTCCTTTGTTTCTGCTTATTTTTGTAAACTCATTCTTCCATAGCCTCCTTAGATATTCTTCATGCAGTGGATTAACACTGGGAAAATTCCTTGCTTCGAAGATGGAGGTCATCATCGGCCAAACAGGCATGCTGAAATTTCAAGGCTTATATTCCGCGAATTGGAACGAATTTCCTGCAGGAAAGATGCTTCACCTCAGGTGTCTGCTGTTTTCATTGTCATGAATGGAAAAAAAACCAAAATCTTCTAATTTTTTCTTCTCTCACTTCTTAAAACTCATATAACATTTCATTGAATCTTTTTTTAGTATAAAAGTCTATTAGAGATTACACTATATGATATTGCATAAATTAGAGATTGCCAATTTCCCCCCTATTGAAATCAATATATACCACTTGCCCTCCCTACCATTTTCATAATATCCAATAACCCCTTTAGCACTATAATTTTACAAGTATTCCCCTTATTTTGAAATACACTTTTATTCATATTTATTATAAATTAATCAATCATATAAATTGAAATTAAAATAAAAAAATTTAAATACTAAAAATAAGAAAAATACTTAATTTTAAATTTTAAAAAAGATTTTTTTGGGTACTTTTATTACCTTTTAAACATTCTTTCATATAATAAATGTATATTTTATATTTTTAAGATCAAATATAAAAAAATGACCTATATACCCCTCTTTTCCTTCAAATTTTTGTACTAAGGGTTATTGGGTATTATGAAAATAGTAAAGAGGTAAGTGATATATATTGATTTTAGGAAGGGTGAAACTGGCAATCTTCCTTAATTTAAATGAAACGCCACTTCAACCTTGATACCATTGTGGTTACCACCTCAAGTGACCAAATCAGTTGAACTAAGTTTTATCCATATGTTACATATCATTTGGGTTCCTGAGATTTCCCATGTTAAATTTTGTTTCTTATCAACGGTCTAGGAGCACAAATGAAATTTCTGATTCTAAGATTTAATGGAATAGTAGCTCCCCCAATTTAATAATAAATGGGACAAAGAAACGGTAAGGACGATTTTATAAAGTACGATAAATTATGTTGTTGTTTAAAGAAATGTGGAAATCTCAGGGACCTAGATGATAAATTCTAACAGTTGACTTATCCTTCTTTTGGTTTACTTTCTTGTTGTTTCTTAATCTTAATGTTGAAGGTCTAACATGGTTCACTCTTTTGTGAGAGAGGATTTTGAGCTTCAACAATGTGTAAAGAACTGTACATTTTAAATTCTTCAAAACAAAATAATATATTAAAGTTTGAACTCCAATGTTTACTTTGAGACAAGTACACAGTTTAAGCATGCTTTGCTGGCGGGATTGACATGTTTTATTTGATCTGAAATTCATGATATGAATCAATGTTCAACAGGAAAACCAAAGCATCTGAAAATGTCATCTTAATATTAGGGCAAATTATGTTGACCTTTCATGCAGTATACCTAACTACATGTAGATCCTTGCTATTTCAAAAGTTTCGATATCATCTCCTAAAGTAAGGCTTTTGTAGGACATTAAGAGCAATCGCAGGGGTTTCAGACAAATTTTGACATAAGAGGGCAATTTTTTTGTGATTTTTAAAACCATGGTGTCCACTTACTGTCTGAAGGTCAGTGGGATTGCTGTAACATAAATCATTATTTGTTGATTAAAATTTTTTGCGGTATGGTGGTAGAATATCTCTAAATTTACTCTCTAATAAATTTACTTGTGTTCATAATAGTAGATTCCATGGGCCTAAAAAACAAAATGGAGGAGAGAATTATGAAATGTCCAGATGTAAAGACAAGAAAACTTGAACAGAGGCATTAATTACAATATCTTAATTGTAACTTCAGATATTTTGTTATCTTGCACCTGTAATAATAAAGATTCATTCATGCTTTTCATAGAGATTGAAATAGGGGGATTTTTCTTTCATGCTTTCGTTTATGTTTTGATAACCTATTCTGTCATTTTTTCTCATCTTTACTATGTTTATTTATGATGTTTAGGAAGTTCTTGTTATTCGAAAGATCCACCCATGTTTACCATCTTTTAAGGCTGAGTTTACTGCATCTGTTCCTCTAACTCGAATAAGAGATATTGCTCACCGGAATGATATACCCCATGACCTGAAGGTAAATACCTCATAATGTCACTGTTATGAATTGTATTATTATTATTTTCTTAGGTTAAATGTAATCAGGTAAGGTAAGTGGTAACAGTTTTCTGTATTTCACAATCCAGCTAGAAATCAAGCATACAATACAGAACAAACTTCATCGAAATGCTGGGCCAGAAGACTTAGTTGCTACAGAAGCAATGCTTGCAAAAATTACCAAGAACCCGGGAGAATATAGTGAATCATTTGTGGAGCAATTCAAGATGTTCCATAGTGAACTCAAAGACTTTTTCAATGCTGGAAGGTCCGATTTATGACATTTTAAAACTTGTTTCATATTAGCGTTTTATCTTTTTGTCTTTTTTTGTTATTATTGTAGATCAATCTTCTCTCATTTTTATTATTTAAATGTTTTTTTCCTACTAATATGGGTGGTTAAATTTTTCGGAAGTTAGTTTCAGGTAATATGGTCGCTGACAGAGATATCTCTGCAATGCGAAGAAGCTTATATAACTTTTTACTCACTTTAAAAGGATCTTTCTCAACAGCTCCATAAAATTGGAACATTACTAATTGAAGAACCAGTTAACATCCAGAACATTTGATTTGACTTAGTGAAGCAGCTTGACCTTTTTATGTCAGATTAAATTAAGCAGGGAAAAAATTGCCGGATAACTAAGGGAACAGCATAAATGAAGCTTCAAGTATTGAAGTCAACTTTGGTTTTTCTCTTGAAAGTGTTTCATCTTTGAAGCAACTTATGTTAGAAGCCAACCATGTTTCCCAAGAACTTATGCTAAAACCATAATGGACTACTGAACAGCCTTAAAGGACTATATTACTCTTCAAAGTAATTTTACTGCAGAATGATATACACTATCTAAACCACTTTGGTACTTTGGGTTTGATTTAACAAGTAGTTTCTGCTTCTGGATTTGTCAGAAAACTTTTCCTGAAGGTTAGAAGCCTACCTATTTTCATCTTCTGAACTTAGTATACCATTAGTGACAAGCATTTAAGATCTGGACTTGGAGAATTTTATTTAATTTCAAACTGTACTTGTTTGTGAGTAGGATATCTGGTGGAATAATTTCAATATCAGTTGATTATATATTCACTTACAATTTTGTGCTGTTGTAGCCTTGCTGAGCAACTTGATTCAATTAGAGAATCTCTGGATGAACAGGCTGCTTCAGCTCTCTCATCATTTTTGGAATGCAAAAAGGTAAGCCATTGCTTTTTGTTAGGCTGCATACAAGGCTTAAAAATGTGGCTTATGTGATTATGAATATTTAAGGTTAACTCTTAACTGAACTAGGCCTTGAAAAGCTAAAAGGTTTGGTAGCTTTACAGATGCACAAGATTCCTAGCTTTTATATTGCTTTTTGATTGTTCTGCTGCTTTTGATTGTGACACATGAATTTTTTTTTTTTTGATGTATTTCTTTTTCGTTCTTGATGTGAGTTTCTTTAGACAAGAAATGTCTTGGTAGATTACTGCCATTTCAAGTAAGAATAATATTCAGGCTTCTGTGACTATGAGCTTAAAGGGTGTTGGTTGGCTATGGACTCCTGCCACTCTATTGTTTCTTGCTTAGAACCTGAATCTCCTTAACCAGCCAATTCGCTATTGCGTAACCCACTTTTGCAGTATATTGGAACATCCTTGAAGACTTTCTTTTTTGGTACATATTGATTGCAAAATATTCTCTGCATGACTCCAAATTTATCACATATTTCTTTGTTCCTTTTGGTTTTGATTATCCATTTAAAGTAGCTTCAAAACAACTTCATGCTACTGTCCTACATAAGTTGTGAGAAATTAAATATTTGATGAATCATCTTAAACTTAACATACAGATAGGGATGATGTTTTTATGTTGCAAATGTTAGGCCCCTGCATAGCATTGCTTTTGATAAGATCACATAAACTTCTTCACACAAACTTCTTCTATAATTTAGTATGTATAAAGTTTTGGGTGGAACATTTGAAAAGTATATACTACTTGGTATAGAAATAATAGAATTTTAAGAGTACCCTCTAAATGATTTTATGGAATCTGACCCTCAAAAGGATCACTGTCAAGTGTTCCCAAGGGAACAGCCCAACTAGTTTGGCCTTTTGTAATGGAAACTAGAAGTTAAGCATTGGAATCACCCTCTACCCCAAATCCTTTGAAGGAGGATTAATTTAATCTAGGGTCTGGTGGGGTGAGGTGATATGCATGGGTAACGTTAAAAGAAAAAAAAAGGAAAGAAAAAAGCTTAAAAGAATCGGCAGCAAAACTGTCGGTGCAATAACATGGTTTTTCTCACAACAGCAGTGGTGGTAGTAACAATGGTGACAGAAGCTCTAAACCTGACTGTGGCGCACTAAACATGTTGACATTGAGTAACAACATTTCTAGTAGTATTGCTTATTGTCTTCGCATGCATGGCAAAATGAAATCTCTGTGGTTGACAGTGAGGTCATGACATTAAAGATCAGCAACTTTTGGCTTGTTTGGCGTGAATGTTGTCTGATGTGCTTTTCTGCCATCGTCAGCAACAGCCATTGATGGTTATTACCAACACTGCTCTTTTAGTAACTACTTGTAAATGATTAGTTAGTAAATATATGGGATCTACTGGAATGGTCCGATGGTGAATGAGACCTCTTCAAAAAAAAAAGTATAAAATTATAATATTAGATGAATTAACATATAATAATAATTCAGTGTATAACTTCATTAATATTTGTATTCATAATATATAATGTTAAATAACCGTTGAATACAATATTAAATAAATTTAATGGTTATACATTATGAAACCTTATGATAAATATAATATTTTATAATATAAAATTACTTTTCTATTTTGATCATTACAAAACCAAATGCATATTTGCTGTTTTTAGGATGCCCAGCTTTTGAAGCAAAGTTAGGCAAAGATCCTTTTGATTTATTTGATAGTGATTGCTTTTATGGATAAGTGATTATTTAACCTACAATATTCCCTATTATCTCTTACATGACCATTGAATGTTCATCAAACTTCCACTATTTGGTGGAATACTTCTATTATGTCAATGTCTATTGAATCATTTTTTTTTTTTTTTTGGGGATAAGAAACTATAAATTGTATTAATGATGAAGAATTGTTACAAGGAATGGAGCAGCTGTCCACTGAGAAAGCAGAATAATGTCAATTGAATCAATGTTATTAGCCGTAAATTTGAACTTTTTGGTATTTTCCGTTTCTTTGGATGATATGATGGTTCAATTATTTGCTTCATTGGTTCTAACAGTGGCAGCTGCAGAATCTGCTGCTAGGTTAGCCATTTTCTCAGTAGCGCAAGTTGGCACTCTGTTATTGTGTGACTTGTAAGGCATTCTGTAGACTGATCTAGTACTTTTAGTGGTGTACTAGGATGTATAGGAATCAATGATACTTAGGGGACATGTAACTATTCTTTCGGAATCTATGATTGTTTCTTTTTATTTTATAATTTCAATATTATTCCAAAATTGACAAAAATTGAGTGCTCACCCTCAATAGCAGAGAAACCAAGTGCAAATTCATAAGAGAATAGTCCTCTTGTATGTGCAATGTTTGTGTAGAGATTATATGTAGTAGCTCATGTGTATGCTGACAGTTATATTTACAATCAGTTTTCTCATGGAACGTACAACAGAGTACATGAGATAATGTTATTGCTATTGAATTTTATGTTGTATGGGTATGGAACAGGGCGTTTTCATTTCCCATCTCATGGAAAACCCTTTTCGTTCTGCCTAGCAGTATCCCTCTCCAGGGGAATACATATAAAAAAAGAAATATAGATTTTATCGCTCTTTCTTTTTTTTTTTAATTTTTTTCTTGGCCTTTTACTTTTCAAAGAGAAAAATGGCAGTAACATGGGATAATGTTATTGCCATAGAATATTATATTCTTTTTCATTTTATTTTTGTTCTAAAAAAATCTGCATTAAATGATAATAATCATGTATATTTATTTCCAGTGTCTGGACAAATTAGAAGACTCGAGCAATATCTTGGAGTTAACTAAAACTATGCAATCTTTGGATGCTCTGAGGGAAGTAATCGTTAAGGGTCTTGAAAGTGGCCTTAGGAATGATGCTTCTGATGCTGCAATAGCCAGGCGACAAAAGGTGAGGTTATTTGTATATGTGTGCGCGCGTGTGTTTTATATTTTATATTTTATTTGTGTTTTTTCCTACTTTTGACATCAGAGCTTCACATTGCACAAAGTCCTATTCTGCTGTTGGCAATTATGGTTTCGTTTCTTTCATGTTCTATTTTTTAAAACTTTTTTATGGGTGGATTGTTCTCCCAGTGGCGTCTTTGTGAGATTGGCCTTGAGGACTATTTGTTTGTGCTTCTAAGCAGGTATCTGTAATTCCTTGCATATCTTTGAGACTATTTGCTCTTGGGCCTGAATTGTTGTACATCTAATAAAATTATCTTTAATTTTTCGGTGATATTTTAAATGTATATCTCAGAAACTTTTAGATTTACTTCATTCCTTGGAAGCTTCGCAGAAAATTGTGTCATATGCTTTAGATAGAACTGGCTTATTATGTACAATCATATGGATACTGGTGAAGGAGTTCTTAATTTATATTTAAAAATAGCACTTACAATTTGCTTGCAAAATTGCGGAAAGGTTTTGTATTTCCAAAACAATTACTATTATTATTTTTCATCAACTTGTTTTATGCTTCTCTATCTCCTAATGGTTTTTATAATTGTTCTTTTAATCAACTTGTTTTGTGCTTCACACATACTTAATAACTTATACAATGGTTCTCGTGTATGCATAACCTTATTTAGTTATTTCTCTGTCTTTTAGGCTGTCACTGATAGCCAGACTTCTTTTCCTCCTATTTTAGAATTTTATTTTTGGAATTAATTCATTGGTGTCATTTATTCTTAGATTCCTAAATGCACTTGAAACTAAGGGAGGGGCACATTGGCTTGCTGAGAATGTGGAATTGAAAAACATAAGTTCTTGGAATGACCCTCTTGGTATGTTAGTTGTGGGCATTCGTCATTTAGGTTTTTCTGCGTGGAAACCGGCAGAATGTGCTGCCATTGGAAATGAACTCTTTACCTGGCAAGAGAAAGGTCTCTCTGAAAAAGAAGGTATCTTTGTCATAACTTTCACTGCAATAGTTGTCCAAACTTTCAAAGAATTAAAAGAATATCATTGCATGCTCGGCCGTCTGCGTTCATGATTTCCTGCTTTTTATAAAGGGAGTGAAGATGGCAAGATAATTTGGGCATTAAGGCTTAAAGCTACTCTAGACAGAGCAAGAAGGCTAACAGAGGAATACTCTGAAGCACTTCTGCAAATATTTCCCCAAAAAGTGCAGGTAAAATTAATTCTTTTTCTTTTTCTAGTGAAGGCCATGGTTCAATGTGCTGTGTAATAAAACTTGCATATAAGAGGTGTACAGGGTACTGGACGGTAAGGATGTTGATAAAATTATTCTCTAGTGAAATTCTGGAGTCCAAATTGACACAAATTAACTGGAATTCTGACAAAATGATTTTCTGGCTTCTCCAGCTGCTTGGTAAAGCTCTTGGAATTCCTGAGAACAGTGTAAGGACGTATACTGAAGCTGAGATTCGTGCTGGGTATGTTGCTCTTTTTTAAAAGTTTTGGAAATGTTAAATTCTGCTGAGGCCTTTTTTCTTTTTTTCTGTTTCTTTTTTTTTTTAATGTTATCTGAAACAAGAATACTGATGAATGAATAATTCTTGTTCATACTTTCTCATTAACTTTAACAGAATATATACACTTAGAAAGCTAATTAAAAAGGAAACTAAATAAAGAATCTCTAAATTATGTAAACTAATCCTACAATATCTCCCTAATATATGCTTTCTTGTTATGACTAAATCAAATAATAAAGGAAAAGATACACCCAAATATTTACAATTAATTGACTAAATCTCCAACACTCCCCCTCAAGCTTAGGAATAGATATTTTGCATTCCAAGCTTGCTGAGAAGCCTTTCATGAGTTGGTTTGGGTAGACTTTTGGTGAGGATATCTGCTTCTTGTGCATGAGTAGAGATGTAGCATAAATCGATACCTCCTCCTTCGATTTCGTTCTTGATAAAACTTCGATCAATTCTGACATGTTTCATTCGATCATGTTGGACTGGATTGTTCATGATGCTGATGGCAGATTTGAGGTCACTATAGTATTTAGTGGGAGAGCAAACTGTGATTTGCAAGTCCTGCATCAATCTTTCCAGCCATATAACCTCACACATTCCTTGTGCAATAGCTCGAAATTCAGCTTCGGCACTACTCCTTGCCACAACTGTTTGTTTCTTACTCCTCCATGTAACCAAGTTACCCCACAACTTGGTGCAATATCCTGAAGTTGACTTACAATCTTCACTTCCAGCCCAGTCTGCATCAACATATCCTTCGATACTCCTGCTCTCAGTTTTTAGAAACATTAGTCCTCTTCCTAGAGTTCCTTTGAGATACCTCAAAATATGATTTACAGCCTCTAGATGTCTCTGAGTAGGTGAATGCATGTGTTGGCTCACCACACTCACAACATATGCAATATCAGGCCGTGTGAGGGATAAGTAAATCAGTCTACCAACCAGGCGTTGGTATCTTCCTACATCCACTGAAGGCTCATTATCTTTAATCTTGCTTTTCAAATTCTTCTCGAGTGGAGTTCCTACTGGTTTGCAACCCAACTTCCTTGTTCCTTCTAGTAAGTTAAGAGTGTATTTTCTCTGAGAAATGAAAATACCCTCTTTACTTCTAGTAACCTCCATACCGAGGAAATATTTTAGAGGTCCTAGGTCTTTAACTTCAAATTCTTCCTTCAGTTGATTCTTGAGCCTGTGAATCTCAACATTATCATCACCCGTAAGTATGATGTCATCTACGTATACAATAAGAATAGCTTTTTTTCCATTTTCTCCTTTCTTAACGAAGATAGTGTGATCAACCTGCCCTTGAATGTACTTTAGCCGAGTGAGAGTTGAGCTAACTCTGGTGAACCATGCACGTGGGGATTGTTTCAAACCATATAACGATTTTTTCAATTTGCAAACTTTACCTCGTTCTTTTTCAGACTGAAATCCTGGTGGAATCTTCATATACACTTCTTCATTAAGAGTTCCATTCAAGAAAGCATTCTTCACATCGAGTTGGTGTAGTTCCCAGTCTAGATTAACTGCCAAGGACAAGAGGACCCGAATAGAGTTGAGTTTGGCCATTGGAGCAAATGTTTCTTCATAATTAATCCCATATGTTTGTGTGAAGCCTTGTGCTACTAACCGAGCTTTATATCTTTCTAACTCTCCATCTGTCTTATATTTCACTGTGAAAACCCATTTGCTTCCAACCACTTTCTTACCCTTTGGTAGGTCAACTACTTCCCAAGTTCCATTATCATGCAATGCTCTCATTTCTTCCTGCACAGCTTTCTCCCACTTTGGATCTTTGAAAGCCTCGTGGATATTCTTTGGAACTACCACACTATCAATCTTTGCTATAAAGGCTCTAAATCCAGAAGATAACTTTGTGTAGGTTAGAAAATTGGAAATAGGATGTTTTGTGCATGTTCTTACCGCTTTCCGTATTGCAATCGGCAAGTCCAGGTCACTGCTCACCCCAGGATCTAGTTCTTGGTTCAATGATTGGTCTTGCTGAGAAGCTTTTGGCCTTCGAGAGTAAACTTGAAGTGGTCTCTCAGAAATTGCTTCTCTCTCTTGACCGTGACTTGAAATAGGACTAGGGATAGGAAATGGACTTGGACTCGAGTTTTCTGGAGGTGCTTGGACATTGACATTTCCTGGTTCTATTAGGGTAGAATTCATGGGCAAAAATGAGACATCTTGTGATATTGGAAGAGATAGACTAGGATCCCAATGACCATCTTCATCAGAGTTCTCCCCCTGGAGATGGTTGTTGGGATAGAAGGGCTGATTTTCAAAAAAGGTTACATCACATGAGACAAAAAATCTTTTGAGAAAAGGAGAATAACATTTGTACCCTTTTGGGATGGAGAATATCCGACAAATACACATTTAAGAGCCCTGGGATCAAGTTTGCTTTGGTTGGGTTGTTTATTATGGACAAACACTGTGCAACCGAATATTTTTGGGGACAACGGGTTGAAAAAATTTATATTTGGAAAATGATCAAGAAGGACACTCAAAGGAGTTCTAAATTGAAGTGTTTTTTAGGGTAGACGATTAATTAAATATGTGGATGTGAGAATTGCCTCACCCCAATAGGAATTTGGAATAGAACTAGTGAACATTATTGATCGAGCAACGTCCAACAAATGTCGATTCTTTCTTTCGGCAACCCCATTTTTTTTTGGTGTGTTAACACTAGAACTTTGATGGTGTATCGCATTATTCCCCAAATATTGGCTAAATTCGTTTGAGAAATACTCCATTCCATTATCTGTTCTAAGGACATTTATATTGGATTGAAAAACATTTTGGACAAATTTGTGGAATTGTTGAAACCAGTAAAATGCCTCAGATTTATCTTTCATCAAGTACACCCAACACACCCTAGTATGGTCATCTATGAAAGTGACAAACCATTGAGTTCTAGTTAAATTGATTGTTCTGGATGGACCCCATATATCACTATGAATCAACTGAAAAGGTCTTGAGGGTTTGTATACTTGTGGCGGATAATTGACTCTGGATTGTTTAGAAAGGACACAATGTTCGCATTCAGACGAAAAATTTTCTTTATTGACGAAAAGATTTGGATACAAAACTTTCATATAAGAAAAACTTGGATGCCATAACATAATATTAGAGTTTGAAACGACTGACATGGACATTTTATTTTGTAACTTAACTCTATTGGAATCCCCAACTCTCGAGAAGTAGTATAGGCCATCTTTTTTCTCAGCAATGCCAATCATCTTCCCCGAAGAACGATCTTGAAATTCACAATGAGAGGAGAAAAAAGTCACAACACAATTCATATCTTTTGTTAACTTACTAACTGACAAAAGATTATATGTCAATTTGGGCACATATAAAACTGATTTCAATATCATATTCGGTAAGCAAACCTTGCCCTTCCCAACTGCAGGTGACATTTTTCCATCCGCAACCCACACATTTATCCTGCTATTACACTTGTCATAATCCTCAGGGACATTCATTGACCCAGTCAGAGGCCCCTGTATCTACAATCCAATGGCCTGCTGGCTGTGACTTTGACAGGAAAGTTTGACTTATTTTACCTGTTTGTGCCATAGCTGCAGTAGGAATCTTTGAGTTTTGACTCTCGGATCCCGTTGACACCTTAGTTTGATTGAGAAGCTGCCGTAGAATCTCCACTTGCGCTGTTGAGAAGTTAAATCCAGCAACTTTGCTTGAATCTGATTCCACTATATTGGCTGATTTGGTTTGCTTGCATTGCTTCTTCGGTTTCCAATCAGGTGGCTTGCCATGTAAGTCCCAACAAGTTTCACGAGTGTGATAGGGCATCTTACAATAATCGCACTAGACCTTGTCTCTCGACTGATATACATGGCCATCATCTTGTTTGTTTGCTACAAGAGCCGAGCCTCGTGCTTCTAAGGAAGGAGTATCTTGGCTGGAAGGATTCATCATCACACACTTCCTACTTTGTTCTCTCCTTACCTCAGCAAACGATTCTCAAAGGGTTGGAAAAGGCTTCATCCCGAGCAGTCTTCCACGTACTTCATCCAAATCCGGTTTCAATCCCTGCAAAAAATAAAAAATATGCTCTTTCTCAAGCATTTTCTTTTATTTTTCTGCATCAGTAGTACAGGACCATCCCATCTCATAAAAAAGATCAATTTCCTTCCACAACTCCATTAAGGAATTGTAATATTCAATGACTGTGAGACTTCCTTGTCTGGTGTTGCGAATCTTTGATCGAATCTCAAAACATTGAGATGTGTTTTCAAGATCGGAATAAATTTCTTGGACTGCCTCCCAAATCTCCTTTGCTGTCTTGTAAAACAGATAAGTTCGTCCAATACTTAGCTCCATAGAATTAATGAGCCAAGCCATGACAATCGAATTTTTTGCTTCCCAAGTGCTATAATTTGGTGCTGTGTCCGAAGGAGGTGTTATTGCCCGTCAAGTAGCCAACCTTCCCTCTACCCCTGATGACAAGAATAACGGATTGAAACCATTCTCAAAATTCAGTCCGTTGAGCTTGTGCTGTGTAATTTGCGGAGAGTGGCTGTCTAAAGACGGTGTAGATGAGGATCAGGTTATGGATCCTGCAGATGCTTGATCTGCTGTAGTGGAAGACACCTATGAGAAAAAAAAAAAAAAAAAAAAAAAAACACTGACTATTAACCTAGCTCTGATACCATGAAACAAGAATACTGATGAATGAATAATTCTTGTTCATACTGTCTCATTAACTTTGACAGAATATATACACTTAGAAAGCTAATTAAAAAGGAAACTAAATAAAGAATCTCTAAATTATGTAAACTAATCCTACAATATATCCCTAACATATGCTTTCTTGTTATGACTAAATCAAATAATAAAGGAAAAGATACACCCAAATATTTACAATTAATTGACTAAATCTCCAACATTATCTATATCTTAAAAGTTTCTTTTTATTTATTTTTTAAATTGCTGAGGCTAATAGAAATTACATTAGAACTTTCTGACGTTGTAGACTTTATTTCTTTTTATATCGATAAAATATCTTGTTTCTTAAATGAAATATAAAACTAAAAAGTTCGTGTCTAACTTTTGAATGGCGAATTTCGTCTGTAGGATAATTTTTCAGGTTTCAAAGCTTTGTACCCTTCTTCTGAAATCTGTTAGAAGCACACTTGGCTCTCAGGGTTGGGATGTTCTTGTTCCAGGAGCTGCTGTTGGAAAGTTGGTTCAGGTACCTTAAATACTGTAGTATGGTTAATTTAATTTTTATCACCTTAGAGGTTACAAATGATTCAAGAGGAATGTAGTGGATCCAACCCAGAGTTATATCGAGGAATTGATATTAGCTGTCATATATGGATAATGATTTTATTCACGGATTTCTGCTGATGGTCTTTTTAGGTAAAGCTAATTGACAATCTTGGGTGAGAATTTATGTAAGTATCACTTTTGTTGGTGTAGAGCCATTTTACAAAAAAGTAGGGGAAAACTCAGAGCAATCGGGGGCGGAAATCATTATCTTTATTTAGTAATCATCAAATGATTCAAGGTTTAATGGCCATGAACCGGAGAAAAGAGGAATTAGAAATCTTATTCCAACTCAAGCAAGGAAACGAAATTTAATAGAACTAGAATAAAGGAAAATAAAACTCCTAATTAATCCTAACTCATCTTACATCGGTTTTGTTGGAGAAAAATAATAACTGTTTGAGAAATAGATCTTTATTCAAATTGCCAATAGATGAACCTGGATTTGTGGTAACTAAGCAGCTCTTCTGGGGTTGGAAGTTATCCTGAGACCTGCCTCTGACGGGACAGTTATTCTAATTGATTTTTAGGAATGGATTCTGGATCAGGTTTATATTCATGTCCCTATTCCAGAAAAAAAGCTGGAATGGTGACCCTACTTTGTGCTTTGAACGTGCCTAGATTTGATATAACTATGTTAATTTAATACTGTTTCATCCATTTTTATCTTTTTTAAAAACCACCAAACCCACACAACCAGCCTTACACATCTAACCTAAACATGTAGCTTTATCTCTTCTCTAAATTTCAGAGTTCATTTTGGGGTTTATGGTGAGTTTAAGTGTAATTTCAGAGTAGCTCTTTACTGAATTTTTTCATGTTGACGCTAGCTTCTTCAAAATAATCACGTACGTGTGTGTGTCTGTTTTTTTTTTTAATTCTTAAAATTTTATATCTATTGGATTTTTTTTTTTTTTTGTTTTATTAGTTTCATCCGTGGGTGTAAAGGTTTGATTGGAAATTTTTGAAATACAATTATATGAATTGAATTGAGAAAGTACTTGATTAATTAAATAAATTGATGATTTGGGTCCTTCTCTTTCTCCTGATATCTAATCAGCAATTTCTTCATGTTGGCGCAGCAGGATGAGATTCCTGCGCCCCCACCCCCTTAAAATGAAGAATGAGGATGGGGTGGCATCCTTCTGTTAGGATATTGTGTTCTGATATTTCTAGCTTCTTTTCTCTTTGGAACTGCTTTCCGTTTTTGATTGCTGAATTTTCCCAGTGGCTGAAAAATGAAACAGTTTTTGTAATGAATTTTGAGTAACTGAGGCCATTTCTGTTGTGGATGCTTTATGCCCAAATGGTAAAAGTATTAATTATATATTTGTTGAAACATATAAATTGTTGGACATTATAAACCCTTTGTGAGACTCTTCATTTACTAAATTATTTTGACTTCATTTTGTCTGTTTTTATCCCCCACTCTGTTTTGTCCTCTGACTTCAGGTTGACAGAATTAGTCCTGGATCATTGTCGTCGTCTGGAGATGAACCCGTTATTCTTGCTGTTAGTAAGGCAGATGGAGATGAAGAGGTTCTGAACATCTACCAATAGCATACCATAAGATCGTAAATATAAAAGTAAAGTACATGTGAATTTTAACAACTAATGATTGGCAGGTCGCAGCTGCTGGGAGTAACATATTGGGAGTTATACTTCTGCAAGAGCTGCCTCACTTATCTCACCTTGGTGTTAGGGCCCGGCAGGTAAGAATATTCGTTCTGTGACATATCAAATAAGAATTTAATGTTGCAGTAGAAAAGTCTGTAAATACTGTTTTTTGAATGATTTCTTTGCAGGAGAAGGTTGTCTTTGTGACGTGTGAAGACGATGAAAAAGTGTCTGTTATAGAAAGACTTGCTGGAAAATATGTGAGGTTATGATGTCTGTTATTTTCATGATATTGCGTGAGATTTAGCTTCACTTTTATTCCATTCGGCAGTTCTCTGCCACCATTAAATGTGTGTTTGTCTCTCTCCTTTGTTTTTTTTTTGGGTTTTCATCTCTCTTTTTTTTTCGGGTTTTCATCTCTCCTTTTTTCCCCTCCTCTCTTTCTTTTGGCTAAGAGATTGTGTATCATTTGATCTGATGTTTTGATAGTTAATGCTTTTGTAAAACTTTGCAGATTAGAAGCCTCCTCAACATGTGTGAACCTAAATCCACATATTACACATGGAAATGATGGCAATTTTGGTTTGAAAACTCTTTCTGGTAGCAGTTTATCAACTGTTCTAGATCGTGGAGTTAATGTCTCATCCTTCTCTGCTTCAAAAGCCCCTATGTCGAGTCAGGCACGAATTTTTTTCGCCCCATCTCTTTAGCTTTCTTCAATTCCAATTTTCCTCCCACTTCTTGTTATGCTCAATACTGAATATCTAAGTGATAAATGATGTTAGTGCATCCAGGGTGTTTCCACTGGAGTTATACTGCTTGCAGATGCAGATGCAATGACTTCAGGTGCAAAGGCTGCGGCTTGTGGTCGTTTAGCTTCTTTATCAGCAGTTTCTGAAAAGGGTAAATCATTATTATGTTTTCTTTCCTATATGAAAATGTTATATTTTGATAAGATCTTTATTTGGAGTGCCAGAACATCACATTCATAAACTTTAACATTTGAACAATGACAATTATTTGCACCAGTGTTCGCACTCATAAAGACATGTATTGGTGTATATAGATATACTTGATGTGTAAAATTTATAAGATGCTAAGCACATTATTGGTATCTCTTTCAGAAGGTTACAAGATTTTAGCTGTTATACTGATTTGATTCTTCAGCCATTCAACAGAAACTGAGTCATATTTTATTAATGTTTCTGATTATTATATTGTATACGCATAAACATAGAGCATACTCCTCTTGTCCCAAGTATTGTGAGTTGCTGTTGATACTTCATGTTGTGTCAAACTGACACCATCCATATTTTTATACCAATAGTGTTTTCAGAATATTCATATTCATTAAAATGATTTGGCATCTTATCTTCCTTCTCTGTTCCATGAGTAAAGAGTTGTCATGTCATCCACAGTGTTAATTCAATCCCGTCTTTTAAATTTTCATTTCTTTGAATTTTCAGTTTAGCTCCACCCAGTTTTTCTTAAGATCACACTTGATATGCCAGTGGAATATGGTGTAGGATTAGATGTGCTTACTTAGGTTTCTACTCTTCATTTATTAAGTTGGTTGGGAAACTGATTGAGCTAGAGCCAGATTTGTTTCTACCCCTTTATTATTAATATTATTATTATACATATATATGAACATATTGTGACATAACACATATACTACTATAATTCTGCAATGATATTTCCCCTTGAACTGATGGCGCAGCTGGGCCATTAATTTATTTTTCTTCTCTTTTAGCTTGTTATTTTTCCAATTATAGGATGATGTGTTTCTCTTTCAATTTAAGTGACCTAGTTATGATTAATGATTACATGCCATTGCACAGAAAGTTTGTGCCCATAATCTGAACTATTCAAACAAAATAGCAGCCCTCTAAAAAATGTGGAAAATTGGAAGTCTCATGGCTTTGACTTAATGCTTGTGGAGGGTCACATATCTGAAATATGACGTGACTAACACCAAGTTGTATATTAGAGTATAACTGAGGAAATAGCATAGATATTTGTAACACTGGGAGACTTATTTGGAAATAAGCTGGTGCATAGCAAATTCTAGTGAATTGCCTTAATGTTGTTTTTGTACTTGATTTCTTGTGAATTTTGTTTTATTTCATGGCAGTGTACAGCGACCAAGGGGTGCCGGCTTCTTTTCTTGTACCTGCAGGAGTTGTTATACCTTTTGGTTCCATGCAGTTGGCTCTGGAGCAAAGCAAATGCATGGATACTTTTGTTTCATTTCTAGAACAAATAGAAACAGCTCGACCGGACGGTGGTGAGCTTGATAATCTGTGCTGTCAACTTCAGGAGCTGATATCTGCTCTTCAGCCTTCTGAAGACATTATTGAAAGCATAGAAAGAATATTTACAGCCAATGCTCATTTGATTGTCCGTTCAAGTGCCAATGTTGAGGACTTGGCTGGAATGTCAGCTGCAGGACTTTATGAATCAATCCCTAATGTTAACCCTTCGAATCTAAGAGTTTTTCAAAATGCTGTTGCTCGAGTGTGGGCTTCGCTTTACACTCGCAGAGCAGTTTTAAGCCGTCGAGCTGCTGGTGTGTCTCAGAAAGATGCTACAATGGCAGTTCTTGTGCAAGAAATGCTTTCCCCAGATCTCTCATTTGTGCTTCATACCCTCAGCCCAACAGATCGTGACCATAACTCTGTAGAGGCTGAAATTGCCCCTGGACTTGGTGAAACTCTAGCTTCTGGTACCAGAGGCACACCGTGGCGTCTGTCTTCTGGGAAGTTTGATGGGCTGGTGAGGACACAGGCGTTTGCTAATTTCAGCGAAGAGATGCTCGTATCTGGTGCAGGTCCTGCTGATGGGGTAGTGATTCGCTTGACTGTAGATTATAGCAAGAAACCCTTAACTGTTGATCCAATTTTCCGTCGCCAGCTCGGTCAGCGCCTCTGTTCAGTTGGTTTCTTTCTTGAGAGGAAGTTTGGCTGCCCACAGGACGTAGAAGGATGCCTGGTTGGCAAGGATATCTATGTAGTCCAAACGCGTCCACAACCCCACTAAAATATTCACGCTTCCGAGACTGTTCTGTTCTAGTGTTTTTACTAGGGGCAGCAGCTTCGCTCAAACCAAGAGTCAGTGATCTTGTTAGTTGTTTGATTGTCAGATATTATTTAGTAAAAAGACATCCTGGCTTGTGCACCCTTTTTGCTGTTGCAGAAAAGTACGGCATGTTATTTATGTATTACACTTTGATGAGGCTTTTTGATGAAGAGAAAGAAACTGGAAGAAATCTTAAGTGGATTAAAGTTTATAGGGTTAAGGGAAAAAAAATCTTACTAAAGACAATCTAAAATTTTATGTAAATTGAGTTATATGCGTGAATCTATTTTGACTAAAAGTAAAAATATCATATATTTTGAATACGGTTTTAAGATTTTATCCATTCATCCATTCTAGTTTGAAAAACTTGTGGTATGTTTTTTAAAATCAATTGGTATGATTTAACCATTCAAAGTGTCTTGCGGAACAATTTGAAATTGTTTGTGGAATTGACTCTTCATGTAATCTAATTCGTCAAAATTTACTAGTTTTTTGTATTATTAATTCATCTTTATTAAGTATTTTATAGCTATCCCTTAAAGGATGATGATAGCTATCCCTTAAGGATTATGATTTATTCTTTCTTGCTCTAGTTCCAAAGAAGAGAAAAGGGTTAATGCAAGAAGTGAAAGGGATGTTGTCTCAGCAAAAATTGACTTTCAAAGTTTATTAAAATTAAATTTGAAAATATGCTGATAAAAATATTTTTTTAAACTTTTGACTCATGTCCAAAACGCCTTTTTTAGCAGGATATCATTGGTAAAAAATGGCTAATGAAGACCATGTTTAAAAGAAGTTTTTAGGAATTGAGCAGAAACTTAGAGTTTCTTCAAAACAAAAATTCATTTTCAAAAATTATTTTTTCTGGAACAATAACAAAAATCGGCTTTTTGTTGATGCATTAAAATATAAATTATATTTTTGTTAATTAGGCGAGATTTCTTAACTCAAAAGATAAATAAATAAAATTAAAAAAAGAGAAAACGATTTATTTTTTAATTGCTTTTTGGTTGATATCTAAAATTTACTAAGTTTTTTATGTATGAAAGAGAATTTTTATTGCTCTTTTTTTCTTTTATGAATACAAAGGTAATCGTGTCAGCGTTTACTTCACGATTAGAGTGTATAATATTTACTAAACTTCTCAAACTATTTCTATTTTTTTAAATTAAACTATCATGTATAATATATTTATAAACTCTTGTATCTATCATTACTTTAGTGTGAACTGTTTTTTTTTTTTAATAACAACTCAACATCTATATTTATTAATTCACTGCTGGCTCTATTTGTTTATACCATTTTATGATCTTCTTGTTTACTATAATCTTTACACTTATTACAAAAGAATTTTTCTATTTGTTTATACCATTTTATCATCTTCTTGTTTACTATAATCTTTACACTTATTACAAAAGAAATTTTCAGTGTTTATTCTCTATATCCTAATTCAATTTTTTTTAATAAAAATAGTACAATTTTTACCAAAAATTGACGTAAAAGTTTCTAAACTATTTATTTATATTTCTAACTGTGAGCTATCACTTGTTTTTTATTCACTACTATATTTGCTAAGAATACATATACTATCGTTATTTGATATTTTGTCTATATTAAATATTTCTTCTATGCCTGATACTTGTTCTTCTATATTGTAACTATTTATTTCTAATTGATTAACTCTTTCATTTTTTGGACAATATGGTTTAATATGTTCTTCTTTTCCACATAACAAATATTTACAAGTTTTATTACGTTTATATACTTTCTTCCCTTTTTCAAATGCTTTCTTAATTTTTTGCTTATTATTTTTGTAATTGAAAAATATTTTCTTATAGAACTTTCCATTGTTTTGCCTATATGGTTGCTTATATTGTTTATAATGTTCCTTATCTATTTTACATTTTTTTATAGCTAAGATAATTAGGATAATTGTATCATAAAGTATCTACTTCATACATGTGTATACACATTTTTCTAAACTATTATTTTATTTGATTTCTATGTTTTTCTTATTCACAATATTCTCTAATTATTCCTATAACATATTTTATTACTAGTAGTAATGTAGCATAATAATTAACTCCTTCTATTCTTTTTGCGTTAAACCAATTTATTAACTCGCGATGTACATATAATATACCACTTTAAAACTTTCGATAAGACGAACCAAACTTAAAAATTCCACTTGTTTCCTATTTTTCCTATAACTTTCAGGATTTTTATCTTTTTTTTTTTAGATATTGGATTTGAGTGTCATTTATTTTGTATTCCTTATTATAAAATAAAATTTTATTTGCTAAATTGACGATATTTAGGGTTAGTATAAAAGCGTCCTAAAACCCTAATTCTATTCATTCGAACTTTTCAATAATATTTTTATTATTCAAAAACTTAGTTTCTCTTAATTATCATTCTTTTTATGTTTCTGCATCGTCACTAAGTTACATCATCCTTTTCATCTACTCCTAATATTAGCTTGCTTATTAGGTCTATAATACTAATTATTGTAATGTTTGTGCTGAAGCTATCTAATTTCTTCTTTTTTATTCATCTTCATCCAATCTCATCATCCTAAGTATGTTTGTTTTTCTCTCACTTCTAAAGTACTTTCTAAGTATATTAATTTATAATTTGGATCTACTATTAGTATTAAAGCTTCCATTAAATGTCTAAGTGAATTTCTTTGCCATTAATTTAAATATTTGTTTCTATTCTTCTGGTGCATGTCCTTCTAATTCTACTATTAATGTGTCTTTATCTTATGGTAGTGCTTTCCAATTTTTTGATTTGTTTTAGCTTTAAAGACTCTTTCAGCTTTTGTGCATTTTTCATTACTTTCTAGAACTCCTCATTTTTCTAAATATTTTTTCTACATTAGATGGTTCAACTATTGGTTCTAATATAGGTCTAGGATTGCTAGTTTCTCTTATCTAAGGTTTCATATCTTCTTCTCTTACTAATATTTCATGTTCTTATCCTAAATAATAAATTTAGTCAATTCCTAAATTTGCAAAGTTGAAATTCTTTGTAAGTTCTATATCTACATGTAATCTGTTAATTTATCATTATCACATAATTCTTCAAATATTTCTTCTTTCAAATATTTTTTAGGATTATTGAATATTAATTTTATTATTTTATCTCTATTATTAATTAATGTTTCATGTTTGCCTATATCTAAATTTTCTACAATTGCCATATGTATCTCTATTTCCTCATTTTTCTCTAACTCTGGATTATTTATTCTTCTATAATTACTAAATCTCTATGTAACTTGATTATGTATATTTACTTATGTGTAACTAGTTTATGTTACTTCTAACATATTATCTTCTTTAAATCCATTCTAATCCATTTAATTCTCTTGTAATTAATTTCTTTAGTACTATCATTTCTACATATTGGCTTTTAAAACAATCTATTATATTTTACTTTCAAGTCTAAACTTTTTATGATATTTATTGTATAATTTTCCTAGAAAAAATGTTGTAATCCTAAGGTTCTTTTATTCAGCATTCATATTAAATCCTATGGTTTGTACACATAACTTAATGTGTTTATAAAATCCATTAATATTTATGTCTATATTAGGTATAAAAACTTCTTGCTAATACTTTATTTTTAAATCTATTTATGTACTAGCTATTTGTGCTTGTTCATGGTCATAAAATCTACTATCATATAAGTACAAATGTTCTTTTGAATCTAAACCTTCTCTTGCTTGGCTAAGAATTCTTATTACTATTATACCCGTGTGTATATTTGTGTAGGTTTCCTTTCTAAGGTAATGTTTTCCTATTGGACTAATTAATGTTGATCATTCTCATCTATTTACTACTACTAATTTAGCTTCATACGTGTAGACATAGATTATTGTTCATCTTTCAAGTATGGTGAGAATAAGCAGCCTCAAGAAAAGAAGCAATGTGATAACCACCCCAAATATCAACAAACAACATTTCAAAAGATGATGAGCTAGAAATTTTACTCAAAGAAAATGGTAATCTAGTTTGCTTAGCCAAAGGGAAAATTAAACAATTGCTGGTACTGTTCATGTCACTGTTCACTGATATTGTTAATTTGATACTATTAATGACACTGTTCATCCAATAGCAACTATGAAATTTGTCAAGACGTGCGCAAAGCACTGTTCTTAAGACCAATTTCCACTCCTCTAGGAAGATTTTTCAATGTAAAAATGATAGAAATAATACAGATTGGTCTCAGGATTCAATAGCGGCATTGTTGTGAGATTACACTCTAAGCACAATAGTTTTGAACATAAAAAAAAAATTAATGAAGAAAACATAAGATAGAAGGAGATGTAATTGTGGTTGTACCTTAAAGACTTTGTTTGTCTCCTTTATATAGAGAAACCTTCTATAATCCTTTTCCTAATTCAATTTGAATTAGTCACTCACTTTCCTTATTTTATTTGAATTAGTCATCTATGTGTCTTATAATTTAATTTAATTTTCAATAATCCAAATCACATCTAGATTTAACTTATTCAACTCTAATTTATAATTAAATCAAATAGAAAAGTGATTGCTCTCACTTCCCTCTAATATAGGACATTAGTATTTTGAAATACTAAGAAAGTTCCAACAATCCCCTACATATTTCAAAACACTTCAATTTTCTTCATAAAGTTTAATGCATATTGTTAGCCTAAAGGGCTATACATAATGTAATTTTGATGATAACAAACATATGTATTAAGTGATTTAATAGATATTGTATTTCATGATTTCACTAGTTTTTCAAGTGAAATCAAACTCAAGACACTCAACGGACAATCGTTAAATTAAGAATAAAGTTTAGAGCTTAGCGAACAAATTAGTGCGATAAATTCTTGTAAAGCTGGTATGATTTAATTGATGCATGATATAGCATTTGAGAAGCTCAAGAGATTAATTTAATTAAATACTTTTCATAAACTAAAAGGTTTTATTTTTATAAAGTAAAGTATTTTGTGGATTTGAGTAATTTGGACTTAAATGCTAAGTTTTGAAATCTTTGATTTTAATAAGTATTATTATTAAATTTCAGAGTTGGACGTGTTTACAAACATTTGAAATTTTTTGGGCCATACTATAATTTATGAATATTTTGGACTAAAGTGAATGATTTTGAGAACTTTGAAAAATATGGGTATTATGTTGAAAAGGACTTTTTTACAAAATAATAATATCTTTGGGGCCATATCATAATTGCAGAAAGTTTTGGAAAGATAATTATTTTTAGGAAATTTTAAAATTAGACCTATTTGTAAAGTTTTATGACATTTTGGGCCGTAGTATAATTATAAAAAGTTTTGAGCCAAAAGTGTAATTTAGTGAACAGTATTAGTGTAGCAATATTAAAAATAACGGTAATATCACTGTTCATGAGTGGCTAGCCAGATTAATCAAGCAGCTAACCGCTTGGGCGTGGGAATTTATCTATAACGGCTAATTTTCGGGCTTTAACTATAAAAACTCAACTCCAACTTCATTTTAAAAACTAATGCAAGCAAATAAAAGATCATACAACATATATTGAACTTCCAAAATGCAAATCATCATAGATTGAATCATTGTTGAGATATTATTTGCATATCCACTCTTAAAGAGAGTTTTTGTTGTAATTTTCATTTCTTATCAAATTGTGAGTGTACAAGTGTGAGAAACATTTAGGGTGAAGTGATTGGAGATATAATCTCTTGTTGTAAAGGTCCATTGACACCTTAGAAGTCAATTGTAAACATTTGAACCCTTGGAAGGTTTGGATAGTGAAATCCTCAAGCGGGTGAGCTTGGAGGCGTGGACGTAGGCGGGGATAGCCGAACCACGTAAAAATCCTTGTGTTTGTTTTCTCTTCCCTTACTCTTTTAATATTATGCTTGATTGAATTTATTATTTTTTATTTGATTAAGACAATAGATTAAATTGTTGTGCGAATTATATTGCATAAATTTTAAAATCTCAATTCACCCCCCTTGGGTTGCATAACTTGCATTTCATTTGGTATCAGAGCAAAGTGCTCTTGTGTAGACTTAACTGTCTAGAGTTAAAGATCCATAACAACCCAAATTAGCCCAACCATCATGGAAGGCCAATCTACCACTAGACCTCTATTTTTCTATGGAAATGATTATCCTTATTGAAAAACTAGGATGAGAATTTATTTACAAGCTTTAGATTATGAAATTTGGGAAGTTGGTTGTGATGATTTACTCATTCCTAGAAAGAATGATGTAAGTGAGTTGGATAAGAAAAAAATATCTTTAAATTTCAAGGTATGAATGCTTTATTTTGTGCCTTAGATAAAAAAGAATTTCATAGAGTTTCAAATTGTTCTAATGCTTATGAAATTTGGAGGAATTTCATGAAGTGTCAAATTTGGCACTTATGGCAATTGGAGATGAATCGGATGATGAACTTGATGAGGAAAATGATCTTCCTACTTATGATGAATTACATGATACGTTTAAAGAATTGTATGATAAGTGGATGAAAAATGGTAAAAAGAATGCATGTTTTAAAAAGAAAATGGTAGAGCTCACAAATGAAAATGAAACTCTAAGTGCAAAGATTATATGCCTAGAATTAGAGAATAAAACATTGCATGATAGAGTTGCATTATCAAATGAAAAACCTAGCACTTCACATGAGCATCTAGAATCATATGTAAATGACTTGAAAAATGAAAATGATGTTTTACAAAAATGCAATGATTCATTAAATGAAAAGATTAAAGGACTAGAGTTAGATAATAAAATGTTGCATGATAGAATTACATCATTTAAAGGTAAACAAAGTATTTCATATGAGCATGAAAAATTACATGTTGACGAGTTGATAAAAGAAAATGAAGTGCTTAAGAAAAAGAGTAATGAGCTTAATGAAATTGTGTTAAAATTCACAAGTGGTCAAAAGAACTTAGAAAAATTACTAAGTACTCAAAAATGTGTGTTTGAGAAAGGAGGACTTGGGTATAAGCCTAACTTGAAACAAAAATATTGTAAAAATTAGTTTGTTAAGGCTACTTCCACTAGTGATCATAAAATTGTTTGTCATTATTATAATGGAAATGGTCATATGAGTTTTAGATGGCCAATTAAGAGAAATGTATATTATGGAGTCAAGTGTATTTGGATTCCAAAAGGAACCAAATCTAACACTCAAGGACTCAAGAGTATTTGGGTACCAAAATGCACAACTTGAATGTTTTCTTTATAGGTACCACAATCAAGGAATGACGGAGAGTTCCTTGATAAAAGCTTATGAGGATAATCACTTGATCATGGTGCAAGCAAAAATGATGAGACAATATGATTTAATTGTTTTGATAACAATTATTGCCTTATTGATTATATGTGATGATCTTTTAATCTTAGTAAGTATTTAATAATTCATTTGGTATCATAACATTAAGTGCATAAACATGAAGTGGATAAGTTTATTTTGCCTATTTATTATGTTGAGTGGATCATGACAAATAGATAATAGCTTGAATTTGTGAAAGTATACTTGTATGTTTACATGATTGAATTATCATTATATTTAACATCGAGTGCTTTATCATGATGCATGGTTATATATATATGATGATAGCTTGTCAACTCATCATGATGGATTTGTTTGATTTTAATGATTACGTAATGCCTAAGCATGATAATTGAGTGATATGCTTATTAATCTTTGAATGCATATATGTTTCATGATTGTGTAAAATATATGCATGATGAATGAATTATACATTTGAATTAATTATATTTTGAATGTTTATAATTATGATTCATGCATTAAAATGGTTTTTGAGATGTTTCGAAATCACGAAATGACCTCGGGATTGATCAAATATGCCGGAAAGTGAACATGGTGCAGAAGGGCAGCCATGAGGCGGCTAGCCGCCTGCCCCAAGCGGCTAACCGCTTGGGAGCTGTCCCAAACCCAAGCGACTAGCCACTTGCCCCCAAGCGGTTAGCCGCTTGGTCACGGGTTTAAGAGATTTCCCTCCTCTTTTTCATGTGTTCTTCAACCTCTTTCCATTTTCTCTCAAAGCCGAACATATCCCCTCTATTTCCACTTAATATTTCTTCATTGCTCACTCTTTTTCATGGCAAGATCAAATCTTTCAAACCATTACCCATGTATTTAACCTTTATTAAACACTTCTCAATCATCATTTCTTCACTTGTTCTTCACTTGTTTCTCTCTCTCTCTCACACGTGAATAGTGCTTCACCATTTCTCTCTCAAGTTTCTTCATCTTTGACTCATTTTCTTGTTAAAATCAATCATCCATATCATTATTCATCCATTACTCCTTCAATTTTCGTTCACAAAACTTCATTTCATCAACTCTCCACATATAACCCAAAATCAAAAACCTAACTCTACCCGTTTCTGTCTCTTCATTTTCAAGCTTCCTTTAGCCCATTTTTTATCCAATCTACACCATATATTAGCTTCATTCATCTCTAGGATCAATTTTCTTGGCTCAAACAAATCCATTTCACTCAATTTTTTGTAAACCCGAAATTGGATCTTTAAGCTTGTTTTTGTTCCAACAATGGTGGGTGGTGAAAAATCCAAGAGCAAACAAGTTGCCAAGAGATGCAAAGACGATTATGAAGATAATACGGAGTTCATATCAACCCACTTTCAGCATCTACCTCTTTGGAAATGGTTTCATGACAATTTTATGTCATGGTCGGTTATCGCTCCCTATTTTGTAATCTTCGTAATTTGAAGAATTTAGAAATTTATGACAAATCTCTTAGTTATTTTCTCATTGTTATGGGCTGGTTAGTTATTAAGGAGCAATACTATGAAAATTTAGTTAAGGTGTTTTATTTGAATATGATTATGGGATTCTCAGATATAATTGTTACAAGTGTTGGGAGAATTCATATTGAATTTTATGATTGATGATTATATGTGTGTCGCTTGAAGAATTGATGGAGTTGTTGGTTTGTTATAATTGTTTAAGCTTATGTGGAAGTGTTTTTAACCATGTTGTGTATTTGAGGATTTGTTCATTTTTAAGGGGAGACTCTGCCGAAATTTTTGTTTGCACAAAATGGGTAATATCTTCATTGAATTATTTTTGATGATCTTGTTTCAAATTGCATCTATCTATCTTTTATTTTTTTATGATAAAGGGGGAGATAAACATGATATGTTTTTGGATAATATCATTTTGGTTAAATTTTTTAATTGGCCATATATTTAGGGGGAGCATACAATATGATTTTGGATAATATGCATTTTGAGCATTCTTTTGATGGCATGATGGTTCATGATCATTTTATGGTTATTTGGATGTTTGGTTATTATATGTTTCTTGATTAACCATTGACATATTATCGATCTTCGCATGAATTTCTAGTAATTTTGATGATTAAGGGGGAGAAGTCATGTATTTTGAATATGAAGACATATAATATGTATTTTGATCTTAAAGTATTTGTGCATAATTTTGAAATATTCAGGGGGAGTTTTTGTTTTGAATTTAATTTATATATTTAATTATATATTCCATGTATTAAGGGGGAGTATAAATGTCAAAATACATGAGATGTTTGTCATCATAAAAAAGGGAGAGATTGTTAGCGTAAAGGGCTATACATAATGTAATTTTGATGATAACAAACATATGTATTAAGTGATTTAATAGATATTGTATTTCACATTTTCACTAGTTTTTGAAGGGTAATATTTGTGCAAGTGAATCAAGTGAAATCAAGTTCAAGACACTTAACGGACAACCGTGAAATCAAAAAAAAAAGTTTAGAGCTCAATGAACAAATTAGTGCGATAAATTCTTGTAAAGCCGGTATGATTTAATTAATGCATGATTTAGCATTTGAGAAGCTCAAGAGATTAATTTAATTAAATACTTTTCATAAACTAAAAGGTTTTATTTTTATAAAGTAAAGTATTTTGTGGATTTGAGTAATTTGGATTTAAATGTTAAGTTTTGAAATCTTAGATTTTAATAAGTATTATTATTAAACTTCGGAGTTGGATGTGTTTACAAACATTTGAAATGTTTTGGGCCATACTATAATTTATGAATATTTTGGACTAAAGTGAAAGGTTTTGAGAACTTTGAACAATATGGGTATTATGTTGAAAATGACCTTTTTGCGAAATAATAATATCTTTGGGGCCATATCATAATTGTAGAAAGTTTTGGAAAGACAATTATTTTTAGAAAATTCTGAAATTGGATCTATTTGCAAAGTTTTATGACATTTTGAGCCGTAATATGATTATAGAAAGTTTTGAGCGAAAAGTGTAATTTTAGTGAACATTGTTATTGTAGCAATATTAAAAAATAATGGTAATATCACTGTTTCTGAGCGGCTAACTGCTTGGGCGCGGGAATTTGCCTATAACGGCTAGTTTTCGGGCTTTAACTATAAAAACTCAACTCCAACTTCATTTTAAAAACTAATGCAAGCAAATATAAGATCATACAACATATATTGAGCTTGCAAAACGTAAATAATCATAGATTGAATCATTGTTGAGCTATTATTTGCATATCCACTCTTAAAGAGAGTTTTTGTTGTAATTTTCATTTCTTATCAAATTGTGAGTGTACAAGTGTGAGAAACACTTAGGGTGAAGAGATCGGGGATATAATCTCTTGTTGTAAAGGTCCATTGATACCTTAGAAGTCAATTGTAAACATTTGAACCCTTGGGAGGCTTGAATAGTGAAATCCTTATGCTGGGTGAGCTTAGAGGCGTGGACATAGGCGGGGATAGCCGAACCACGTAAAAATCCTTGTGTTTGTTTTCTCTTCCCTTACTCTTTTAATATTGTGCTTGATTGAATTTATTATTTTTTATTTGATTAAGGGAATAGATTAAATTGTTGTGCGAATTGTATTGTATAAATTTTAAAATTCCAATTCACCCCCCTCTTGCATTGCATAACTTGCATTTGACATATAAATTGGTGCCTTTTAGGCTATAAACCGGCCATTGAACAACTAACCATGTCTTAGTGTTTTGCTATTTTATGATTTGGCACTTTAATGGCCTTATGTTTCCTAGAATAAATGAGTGCTCTAGAGATGCCCATCTAGCTCTCATAGAAACCAACCCAATTCCACACTCATGTAGGTGAACCCCTATCAAGTGTATCAAATAGTTTATGTTAACATGTATATGTCTATAGTATTGATTTTGATGATAACAAACTATATATGTTTTTGATTAAAATGTTGGAGTTTTCATTGATAAACAATTTTTTAAAAGCCGTATAATATTTCTAAATATGTTCATAAACTATGGATAATTGTTAACTTTAATCAGAAAATCATTCCCTGTAAAATTATGTTAAAATTGTGATTCTGGAAGCAAACGGTGAACCGTTAGTTTTGAAACGGTTAACCGATAATCTCTCTTCCCTTATCTTTTTACATTTTGGTTGATTTATTTATTATTATTTTAAATTCGTTTAAAGATTTGCATTAAGTTTTGTTCAAGCATTGTATAATTTTTAGAAACTTAATTCACCCCTTTTTGGGTTGTTTAGATAGTATTTCATTTTTTATTATAACAATGTTCTCTTGTTAGGATTTAACCATCTAGAGTAAAAGATGCATGGCAACCCAAAATGACTCTACCCTTAGGGAAGGACAATCCACAACTAGGCCACCATTCTTTGATGGTAATGACTACCCATATTAGAAAACTAGGATGATAATTTATTTGCAAGCCTTCGATTACGAAATTTGGGAAGTTGTTTGTGATGGTCCATTCATGCCTATGACTAAAAATGAAGTAGAAGATGATATTACAAGACCTTCAAGTCAATGGAGTGAGTTAGAAAAGAAAAAAAATCCCTTTAAACTCAAAGGCAATGAACGCTTTGTTTTGTGCTCTTGATAAAAAAAAATATAAAGTATCTAGCTGTGAGAGTGCTTAAGAAATATGGAATAAACTTGAGGTTGTCTATGAAGGGACAAATCAAGTTAGAGAGTCTAAAATTGGTAGATACACTCGTCAATATGAAATGTTCCAAATGGAACAAAATGAAAGTGTGTATCCTATGTTTACACAATTTACAGACATAGTCCACACCCTGGAGCCCTAGGAAAAACTTTTTCAAATAGCGAGAAAGTCAAGAAAATCATTAGGTCACTTCTAAAAGAATGGAGACCTAAGAAGACTACTATTGAAGAAGCAAAAAATTTAAATACTTTATCTATTGATGATTTAATTGACTCTCTCATTTCATATGAAGAAGACTTGATAGTAGAAAAAAGGACATGAGGATAGGAAGCAAAACATTGCTCTCAATGCTTCAAAACATGAGAGTGATGAGGAAATCGAGCTGGATGATGAGGAGATGGCTATGCTAACTAGAAGATTCAGAAAATTCTACAAGAAAACTAGTGAGTGGAGAAAGTTCAGAAACTTCAAGAATCAAATGAGAAAAATGAGCCAATCAATTGATATGAATGCAAAAAGCCTGGACATATATGGTCAGAATGTCATATTCTCAACAAGCCAAAAAAGAAAGCAATGATAGTCATATGGGATGATAGCAATGAGGAAATAAGTGACGATGAAGAGCATCAAGAGATGACAATTCTCTTAATGGCAATTGGGGAAGAATCATTTGATGAACTTGATGAGGTAAGTGATCTTCCAACATATGATGAGTTACATAATGCTTTTAAAAAACTAAATGACGAGTAGATAAAAATTGGTAAAAAGAATGCATGCTTTAAAAAGAAAATGCTAGAACTTACAAATGAAAATGATGCCCTAGAAAAATGCAATGATTCTTTGAATGAGAAGTAAAATAATTAGAATTTGAGAATAAAATGTTGCATGATAAAGTTGCATCTTTTAAAGGTAAACAAAGTACTTCATATAAGTATGAAAAATCACATGTAGATGAATTAATAAAAGATAATGAAGCGCTTAAGAAGAAGAATAATGAGCTAAATGAAATTGTGCTAAAATTCACAAATGGCAAAAGATGTTGGATAATTTGCTTAATTCAAAAATCGTGTGTTTGACAAAGGAGGTATTGACTATAAGCCAAATTTGAAACAAAAGCATTATAACAATTACTTTGTGAAGAGTACCTCCATTACCAATCATGTTGTATGTTATTATTGTAATCAAGATGGTCACATGAAAAATAAATGTCCAATGAAAAGAAATGCATATTATGGTGTGAAATGTGTTTGGGTTCTAAAATGAATCATTGCTAACACTTAAGGATCCAATAAGTTTTAGGTACCCAAAACTTAGAAACTTTTTCTGCAGGGATCAAAGAAAAGGAAAAATAAGTGGTACTTGGACAATGGATGTTCAAGACACATGACAGGGAATTACTCTTGGTTTTTAAGTTTTACCAAGATCGAGTGGAAACGTTTCCTTTGGAGATAATTCAAAAGGAAAGATCATTGGTATTGAAAATGTCGATAATGTATCCTATACTTTTATTGAAAATGTCTGTTTAGTTGAAAACTTGAAACACAATTTGCTTAGCATTAGTCAATTATGTGATAACAGTTATAAAGTTGTTTGATAAGATAGATGTGTTACTGAGAATGCATGTGATGGCAATATTTTATTTGTAGGAAATAGATGTGTTAATGTTTATACCATTGATAGATTGTGCATTTACACATGATAAATGTTTTTCTATATTGCATGATGATGGTTGGTTATGGCATAGAAAACTAGGACATGCAAGCATGGATTTAATTTCAAAGCTTTCCAAAAATAATTTAGTTAAAGGTCTTCCAAAAATTGGTTTTCAAAAAGATAGAATTTATGAGGAATTTCAATTTGGTAAACAAATCAAAATCTCTTTTAAAAGAAAAACTCATATTTCTACTTTAAAACCTCTTCAACTACTTCACATATACTTATTTGGACCTTCAAGGTATGTTAGCTTGAGTGGGACGTATTATGCTTTTGTAATTGTTGATAATTTTTCATGATATACATGGGTATTATTCTTAGCTAATAAGGATGATGCTCTTGATGCGTTTAAAGTGTTTTGTAAGAAAATTCAAAATGAAAAAGGGTATAGTATTGCATGCATTAAGAGTGGTTATGAAGGAGAGTTTGAAAATCATGCATTTGAAACCTTTTACAATAATTTAGGCATTGTGCATCAATTTTCATCACCTAAAACTCCACAAAAAAATGGAGTTGTTGAGTGAAAGAATATATCGATTCAAGAAATGACTAGTACCATGTTGAATAAAAATTCTTTTCCTAACTATTTTTGGGCCGAGGTTGTCAATAATGCTTGTTATGTTTTAATTTGTGTGTTGATTAGATTTCATCTTAATAAAACTCTCTATGAGTTTTGGAAAGATAGAAAACTCAACATTGGTTATTTCAATGGTTTTGGATGTAAATGTTTTATTTTGAATACAAAAGATAATCTTGACAAATTTAATCCAAAATTTGATGTTGGCATCTTTCTTAAGTATTCAAACTCAAGTAAATCCCATAGAGTTTATAACAAAAGAACTCTAGTTGTGGAAGAGTCTATACATGTTACGTTTGATTAATCTAATCCCTCTTCTATAGAGAAAGTTGTTGTTAATAATGATGCAGATGAAGAACTACAAGAAAAGTCATCAAAGGATAACTAAAAGGATGCACCACATGGAAATCAAGAGGAGCAGTATGAATAAACAAATGCAGAGAAAAATGAATGTACTTGTTAATCACTCCCTCAGGAGTAAAGGTACATTTCTTCTCATCCTAAAGTCTTAATCTTAGGAGATCCCTCACGTGAAGTAACAACTAGATCATCATTTAGAAATACTTGTGAACATGCTGCATTCATATCTCAAGTTGAACCAAAATCATTTACGGATGCGGAAAATGATGAATCTTGGATTTTGGCAATGCAAGAGGAGTTGAATCAATTCGAGAGAAAAAATGTGTAGGAGTTAGTTCCTAAACAGAACATGAATCCATTATTGGCACTAAATGGGTATTTAGAAAAAAAAAAGATGAATCTGATGTGGTTGTAAGGAATAAAACTAGATTAGTGGCTCAATGTTACAACCAAGAAGAGGGAATTGATTTTAATGAAACATTTGCACCTCTAGTTAGACTAGAATCCATTAGGATGCTCTTAGCCTTTGCATGTCATAAAAATACTTTCTTAAATGGTTATATTATAAAATAAAGGTATGTCAAACAACCCCCTGATTTTAAAAATGAAAAATTTCCAGATCATGTTTATAAGTTGTCAAAAGCATTGTATGGATTAAAACAAGCACCTAGAGTATGGTATGATAGACTTAAAATTTTCTTATTAGATAATGGTTTTTCGATGGATAAAGCAGATACTACTCTCTTTGTTAAGAATAAGAACCAATATATACTTATTATTGAAATTTATATTGATTATATTATTTTTTGTTCTACTAATGAATTGTTCTGTAAAGAATTTTCATATTGTATAAGTAAAGAATTTAAGATAAGTATGATGAGAGAGTTGAAGTACTTTCTTAGGCCGCAAATAAAACAAAATAAGGAAGGAATTTTCATAAATCAAGCCAAGTATGTGAAAGACGTACTCGAGAGATTTGGCATTGATGACTTAAAGAACAAGAGCACTCCAATGAGCACAACAATCAAGCTTGACAAAGATGAAAAAGGCAAACAAATTGATATCAAAATATATCGAGGTATGATCGACTCTTTACTTTACTTAACCGCTACTAGACCTGATATCATGTTTAGTGTATGTTTGTGTGCAAGATTTCAATCATGTCCCAAGGAATTTCATTTACTTGCTGTGAAAAGAATTTTTCGTTATTTGAGCGGAACCATAGATCTTGTCCTTTAATATCCTAGAGGAACTCATATAGATTTAACTTGTTATTCAGATGTAGATTTTGCTAGTTACAAAGTTGATAGGAAAAGTACTAGTGGAACTTGCCATTTACTAGGTCATTCACTTGTTTTGTGGTTTAGTAAGAAACTAAATTTAGTTGTACTCTTAACCACCAAGGCTGAATATATTGCCTCAGGTAGTTGTTGTGCACAAGCCCTTTAGATGAAACAAACACTTAGAGACTATAGCATTAATCTTGAACAAATTCCTATCAAGTGTGATAAAAATGTGTTATAAATCTATCAAAGAATCTCATTCAGCACTCTAGAACCAAGCATATAATAATAAGTCATCATTTCTTAAGAGATTATGTTAAAAAAGGAGATTTTACATTAGAGTTTATCTCTACAGAAAAACAACTTGCCGATATATTTAGAAAACCTCTTTGCGAAGATCAGTTTTAAAAATTCGACATGAACTTGGGATGATGAAATTTTAACATTAATATCTCTAATCATGTTATTGAGACTATCAAAATTAATTGATTGATATTTTTTATGTTTATTTAGTGTTTGAACATGATATATAAGTGATGTATTTGAATTTTAATTGTTGAATACTTATATGAATTGATTGTTAGAAAACATGTGAGTTCATGCACAATGCATTAAACTGGCCCTTAAAACATTTTGGATCAATGAAATGATCTTGGAATGTATTATTTGTTAGCCAAAAATTAAAATAAATGTGTGAAGTCGTAGTAAAAATAAACAACTAACCATTTTGCAATAAACAGGTTACCATTTAAATCCAGAAACTAGGAAATATTGTCTGCAAATTATCGACAAACCGTTTGTTGAAAACGATACACAAATTAAAAACAGAGAGATCACTGGAATTTACTCTTTCACTGTTCATGACTACCAGTTAACTGTTTTCTATTAAGTGCTCTCTGGAATTTATTCGTTTATTGATTACAGAAAATGACTCATCGTTTTCATGCAGTATAAACTGTTCCAAGATTTTTTTCTTCAACTTCATTTACCCTCTCACTGTTTTCTCCATAACTGAGAAAGCCAAGCTTTCTCTCTCTCAAATTCTTTATTTTTCTTGAGTTTTCCTGTCAAATTACTCTGATATAAACATTTCTAAACATCATTAGACTACTTTTATCGATTCAAAACAACAAATCAAGCCCCAAATCTAAAATTCCTAAATCAAAACCCTAAGGGCAGCCAAATGAGTTTCTTCAATTTTGGCCGGATTTTTGTTCTCTTTTGACTAAATTGAGCCTCCCAATCATATCCTCTACTCTTAAATATATCTTTAATCAGTTCCATTCTCTTTATCTTCATTGTTTTTGAATCATTCCCCATTTCCTCAAGATTATCCATGGCGAAATCATCTAGACGGACTCAAAAGAGAAAAGGTGTTCCCAGTAGGAATCCAATACCACCACGGGAAACCTCTGAATTCGAAAGAATCCACTTTCTCACAGCTCCGATGACCAAGCGCTTCGAAGACCGCTTCATGGGACGAAAGGTACTCGATTCTTATTATATGGATTTGGAGGATTTTAGAGAGTTAATTTTATACAGTAAAAGTTTAGAAACATGCTGCTACCTTGGGAGTTAGCTATAGATTTTAATGACCAGGTATATTCTAATCTAGCCCGTGTTTTCTACTCGAACATGAAAATTTCCGCAACTAGATTAGATATGATAGTTACTCATGTTGGGGGTTTTCCCATTGAATTTGATGTTGTGGACTTAACCAATATCATAGGAATTCTGAATGTTGATCATAAGATTTATAAATCTAAGGAGGCCCTCTCGTTTGCTGACTTTGCTCATAGTGATGGTGTTCAAAACATTTGTCAGTGTCGAGATCTTATAGGTGATATTTGTGCTCTTCCTTTCCGGTCACAATTATTGTGTCTACAAGTTCGAATCCTCCACATTATTTTACAGTATATTATCACTTATAGGAAGGGCCATTCGAATGAGGTAACGAGGTTGGATGTTGGGTTATTGGATAGTCTTATTACGGAGAGACCTATTAACCATGGGTATATCATTTTGAGGCACATGTTGAGTACTCCTGCGTTTAACCACCGTTTGCTCCCATATGGTAATATTATTTCCAAGATACTAAGACACTTTCAAGTGCCTCTTTGGGATACCGTTTATAAGGAGACTAAACGAATTGGTCCGGAAGCTATGACGAGCATGGGCTTTTCTCAGAAGAACGGTGAATGGATCAAGACTTCAAATTCTAAGAACCAAGACACTCTTGTTGGTTCGGAAGATGATCGCATGCTTAATGATGTTTATCCTCCCGATCAGCTTCCTGATTTTAGGCTAGGAGCTTATCCTTCACCTCCTCGTCGTAGGTATGTATCCCAGCCTCCAGCCTATTCTGATACTGAGGAGCGTGAGATGAACACCGATCACCCTCCGGTTCTAGAGCCGTCACCAGCTCCATAGAAGCTACCAGCTTCGGATACCCTGCAGAAGTTGGTTGATGATGTTTGCAGACTTTCTGAGCAGCAGTAGATCCTCAACAAAATGGATACTCTCTCTATGCAACAATAGTAGCTCCAATCCCAATTTCAGACCTTTCAGCAGTAGTGTATAGACCAGCAGTTCGAACTCATTGTTGGACAGTGACACATCCTTTGATATTTTAAATACGACCTTGGTAGTTCCTCTTCGCCGCCTCCTTCTTACTTTCTGACTCTATTTTTCACATATACATTTCATGTTATGTTTATATGTGTGTTTTGACACATGTCTTACTTTTTGGATTACATAATTATTTCTTGATGATTTTGATGATGGATGGCTATATGTGTGTTGCTTAATGAATTGCATAAGTTGTTGGCTTGTGATAATTGTTTAAACTTATATGGAAGTGTTTTAACCATATTTTGTATTTGAGGATATGTTCATTTTCAAGGGGAGACTTTGCCGAAATTTTTGCTTGCACAAAATGGGTAATATCTTCGTCTCGCTATTTTTAATGATCATGTTCAAATTGTATTTTTCTACCTTTTCTTTTTTATGATGAAGGGAGAGATAAATATGATAGGTTTTTGAAAAATTTATTTTAGCTAAAAATTGATTTGGTTAAAAATTTAATCGGCCATACATTTAGGGGGAGTAAAAATGTTAGAAAGTTTGTCATCATAAAAAAGGGGGAGATCGTTAACATATATATCTATAGTATTGATTTTGATGATAACAAACTTTATATGTTTTTGATTAAAATGTTGGAGTTTTCATTGATAAACAAATTCTTAAAAGTCGTATAATATTTCTAAATATATTCATGAAATATGGATAATTGTTAACTTTAATCGGAAAATCATTCCCTTCAAAATTCTATTAAAATTGTGATTATGTAAGTAAACGGTGAACCATTAGCTTTGAAATGGTTAACTGATAATTTTCAGAGAGGGATAAATCCTTAAGCTTGAATCGGTGAGCAAAAATGGATAAGGCTAGTGTGTTTTGCAAGTTACTAGAATTAAACAACGAATCTTTTATATCAATCGGTTAATTGATAATTTCCATAATGGAATTTTGTGCTAGCCTTGAACCATTTTAACGAAAACAGATAAGCTTATTTTTTTTTTACAGGTTACTAGAAATAACCGGCGAACTGTTTACTTCAAATGGCTAACCGATGATATCCAGAACGTCATTCCATGCTAAGCTTGAACTGTTTAGTAAGAACGAATAACTAAAATCTGTTTTGCAGGTCTCTAGAAATTAACGGCGAACCGATAGTGGCAAACAGTCAACCATTTATTTAAATTTCAGTTCAACAGTCACTTGGACCAGTAAAAATGATTAATCAGTAACTGTTAACGGTGATCCGATTTCGGGCAGAAAGTCAATAACGGCTATTTTTCAACTCCAACAATAAATAAGCTCAATCAAATTCAAACAAGGGTTGATCACAACATTATCATTGAGCTTGTAATCAAGAATACAATATTCATTGAGTTTTAAATTCGTTCTTATTTCATTTATTCACACATTGAGCATAGATTTGTAATCATATATTTTGTGTGAGAAAAACACTTTTGTAATCTTTATTTTAAGTGATTGTAAATGTTGGGATACACTTAGGTAAAGAGATTGGGGATAATCTCTCGGTGTAAACGTTGATTGACACCTGTGAAGTCAATTGTAAGTGTTCTTGAAGCCTTGGAGGCTTGACTAGTAGAATCCTCAAGTCTGGTGAGCTTGGAGATGTGGACAAAGGCAAGGTTGGCCGAACCACGTTACATTTTGGTTGATTTATTTATTATTGTTTTAAATTCATTTAAAGATTTGCATTAAATTTTGTTCAAGCATTGCATAATTTTTAAAAACCAAATTCAACCCCCCTCTTAGATTGCTTAGATAGTAATTTAGTTTTGAGACAACACCATACAATATGTTGGCATTAAGAGCTTAAATAAATAAATCAATAGTGCCATAAGACAACAAGTGACCTGTTATTGCCCTTATGAGCCTACATCATGGGAGCTCTAATCACATAGGTAAGATTACCATCACTTTAGTCTTTTGTTTTAGATAGAAGTCTCATCCCCTTCGACCTAATTACACTAACCTTATATCTGGTTGTTTAGTAAAAAAATTGGCCAAATTT
Organism: Citrus trifoliata; assembly: GCA_018350135.1. NCBI lineage: Eukaryota > Viridiplantae > Streptophyta > Magnoliopsida > Sapindales > Rutaceae > Citrus > Citrus trifoliata. Next base: position 13,088,280 of record CM031392.1, on the reverse strand, counting down.
GACTTTAACATCACAATCTAGGCTAAGGACCTCATATTGTAGCAACTACAAAAGAATATTATATCTCAGATGAATTTATTTGTGTTTCCTATTTTATATCTTATCTTTTTCCCTTGATAATATCAGCTTGGTGATCACAATATAATCACACATAAATAGAAGGATAAACATTAATGGGAAGATTTACTAAGAAGTTTCTTAACCACTCAACCTGAGTATATACCTTCTCTTAGGCACCTAGCTTGGACTCCATGGAAGAACGAGCTAAACGCATTCGTTTGGAAGATTTCTAAGACACAACTCCTCCATCAAGAGTAAATATATAACCACTAGTGGATTTGATTTCATTTTATCTTGAAATCGAATTTTCATTACTATACCCTTCTAGCATAGATGGAGATTTACTATAGTTAAGTCCAGAATAAATAGTGCGTCTTAAATATTTTATAAGTCTATCTATGGTAATCAAACATCAGGCATGTACTATTCATCAAGTATATTAGGCTACTAATGATTTTGACATATTTCAATTGATCAACACTATGTTCTAGATTTTTCTTAAGGCCGGTATTTGCATCATATCATGTAATGATCGATTTCCCATCATAATAACTAAACCTTCTCAACATAATGTTCTTGTGACAACAAGCGACCATAACTAATCTTAGTAATTTTGATGCCTAATATAATATCAACTTCTCCCATATTTTTCAAATCAAAATTAGAAGCCAATATCTTCTTAATCTCATTTGCATATCTATTTAATACTAATACTTTATCAAACTTCTCATACCCCTGTTTTGGTGCTTGTTTTAAGCCATATAATGACTTAAACCAATTTATATACTGTTGTGCAAATTTTATTGAACTTGCAAGTGCATAAATCTATTGTAGAATAGATTAATGGTGACGAGTGTTGATCCCACGAGGAGGTGGATTTTAATTATATGTAGAATTAATTTTGTATGAGGGTAGTTGGATTTGTGGTGAAAGTGACTTAGATTATCCTAAAATTGGAATTGAAATGGCGAGAATAAATTGAAGAGAAATCTATTGAAATGACATACTTGGGTATCTAGATTCGTATCAATATGCACCATGGGCTAAATATTCCTTATTAATTTCCACACCTCATGAACAACACTCTAATCAATATGGTACTAAGAGCTTATTGTGCCAAATAATAATAACCTTATACTAGGGAGCCGGTGAAACTAGGGCGGTCTCTAGCCAAGATTATTATAATTTGTCGACGAAAAGTCAAAATATCCACAAAAATTAGAGGGGAAGAGAAAATAAATTTACCAAATAAAGCTCATGGCACATGTTGAGACTTCACCTTCAACCCAAGTTTGAAAGAAAATTAGCTACCCGTAATTGAACTAGGGGAAAAATGAGAATTTATTAAAATACATAGAAAATACAAGATGGAGAAGGAATTACAGAAAATGGAGCCCAAAAAATGGATTCAAATATATCAAATTAGGGGGAGAGACCCCCTTTTTATAGATACATTGAGTAAATTATGGCCATCGGATCAAAAACAGTTTGGACACTCAGGATTGTGCCACGTCATCAGTCAACAGTACGTGGTTTGACCATGTGGTTTGAACAGTGACACAGTTTGACCACGCGGTTTGAACAGTCAACCGGCTTGAACAGTGACGCGGTTTGGTTGAAAATAATCTTGTGTATATGCATGTACCGTACACGCAATTTTTGGTCCACTAACATGCTGCCACGTCACCGATCAACAGTGCATAAGAATTTTCTCCAATGGAATCGTGACACCTCATCAATCAATGCCACATCATCGGTCAATGCAATGTCATCAATCCGTCTATGTGAACAGTGTCGTGAACAGTAACGTAGACAATACCGTGCATGTGAATAGTACCGTAAATGTGAACAGTGACATTTTTCCTTTTATGCTCCTCCTAAGGTTTTCGATTGTCCTGAGTTCAAAAGTGATGTCCGTTTTGTCGTCTGATTTCTCGTTCATTGTGAAATGACCATGATGCCCCTAAAATACATAAAATACTTAATTAAAATAAAACACACGTAATTAAATTACAAGAAGCTTAAATACATAAAAGTAAGGGTGTTAATAAGACTTGGAATGTAAAATGATGATTTTCTCCTTTATAAATATATATTTTCTAACACTCAACACACTCCCCAACCAGCTTATTGTTAGTCCCTAGCAAATAAAACGAAAACAAAATTCAAATCCAAAATGATTTTTTTTTAACAATCATGTTTATTCAATCTGACTAATGATAGTAATAAAATAAAAGCATAAGCATTATCTCTAGTCTAAAGAAACATCACACCCACTTCAACCATCCACATGAATTAGCTCAGTAGACTTTGTCACAGTTATTTTTAAGAACGACATGTCAAACCCCAAAATCTCACTGGAAGTAGTGACATTCTCACAAAGAAATTAAACCCAATAAAAATAGTCACTTCAATGAATGATGAATTTGAGAGAAAATAATAAAGAAGTAATGTCACACGCTCTCACCAAAATGAAAGAAATATGCTTCAGCTAAGAAATAATACGATCTCAAGTAAAAACAAAATGTTAGTTAATCCAATTTATTTATTAATTAATTTTTTTATTATTATCCACCACTACATCTTTTTAGCCCATATAACTAACTTATACTTCAGACTATAGTTCCCTAAAATTAAGGACTTTTATTAGGACATAACTTAGGCTAGGGACATGGCTAACAAAGGAGAAAAAATAAGAAAAATAAAGTGTATGTTTGAGAAAAATATAGTGATTTTTTTTTTGAAATTGCAAGGTGGATTTCACCTATTATTGTTATTTTTTTGGCTTTTGTTTGGCACAACTTTACTGAACAAAATAATTATTTACATTTTTTCTCAAAAATAAATAGATGATGGAACTTGTAAGATATCAGATAATACTCCAAATCGTAGTGGGTCAAGATGATAAATTTGACAAAGAAAAGTTTTTTTTTTTAAAGGCTCAAAAGGGTTAACTATGGATATTTTACAAAAGGGATGGCTAAAAAGGTTCAAACAGATCAAAGATGGCCTTTCCATCGTCTTTTAGGGCTCTAAATAATCTTCCATATCTATTAGTTAGATGGGCCTCCAGATGTAGTAACACACATTTTTTTCTTTTTTTTTTTAATTTTACAACTTTTTTTTAAACTTAAAAGAAATCTAGAGATTGTGTATAAAATAATAAACTGCTAAGCTGTATGAAGAATGGGCAAAAGGGTTACTCTCCAAGAAAAATGATAGGCTCAAAAACTCACTTGGTACTTATTATGACATGTTCATTCCTTCAAGCAACTCATATTTGTCTCTGACATCAACATGTAGAGTAGCAAACATGGCGTAACATCACTTAAGACCAAAGATAATACAAATACTAAAATTTGAAATTCATCATGTCATCCAATGTTAAAACAAATCACACAATTTTTTAAAAAAAATATTCTACCCCCCAACCTATTCTAAACATGAACGGAAAATATGCATGCAGAAATGTGAAAATGATGTAGAAAAACTAATTAGAAAAGTTACACTTAAAATAATAGAAAAAGAAAATGATTTTTTTAACTAAGAAGATGTGTTTCTAGAGGCACTACACTCCATATTCAGCCATCTTCAACCCAAAAATTTGAAAATGTATATTTATAAATGAGAAATTAAAAGGAAGAAGAAAACTGATTGTCAAAACTTAATAAAGAAAAAGAAAATGTCTGATTTTTTTTTACTTTTGTTTTTTTTTTCAAACGAAGAAGATGCATTTCTAGAGCCAGTACACTCCATATTCAGCCATTTTCAACACTAAAAGTTAGCAACAGTTAGTTTCTACAACAAAAAATCAGTAAAAACTTAACCAATATTTCACAATTATCAACTATTCCCTCCCCCCAACTAGAGCGAAACATTGTCCTCAATATTTTAAAGGAAAGAAGTAGAGTTTAGAAGACATCACTTGGGTGGTGTAACACAGAAGAAAATATTTATAGGCGGAGAGTTAAATCTAATTTGTACTTCTTACTGTGGCTACTGTTACCATCATTATTTGGACGCTCCAAAACAAAGGTCCAGGGGTCTGGCTCCGATCTATAAGCTTGTAACAGATTAAGTAGCTCATTAGCAGTGTCAGCACAAATAAAAAGCTTTTTTATTGTGGAAGGAATGAAATAATTTTTTATTGCATGGTTAAGAAATGCGATAAAGCCAGCATAAAAGTTATTGACATTTAAGAAACCGATAGGTTTTTAGTGAATGTGCAGATGGGCCTAAGATGCTAATGTGATAAGTGCCTCTAGAGTTGCAAGATCTCCTGATAAGAAAATCAAAGCATCAGCATGATTAAGCATTTCAGTTATTCTTTCTTGCATACCTCAGACGACTAACTCTTCTCCAGTAGGTGAGTCAGACAAACTACTCAAAGATTTTAGAGCTTTTAGGATGATGCGCAACACTTGACTTCCTCTGACAAAAGTAGCTTTTGAGACCAATTTTGATAACCCTTGGTTACCTCCTTCATACACTACGTGTAATTTTCTCTCTGCTATGCTTCAACCAAAATCTATAGCTACCTCAACGAACGCTTTATGTTTGCCATAGTTAAATCCAGAAAGCACACAAATGTTCTTCAATTGTTTATTGGGAGTAGCTACCATTGGGATACTTTTCCAAAATAATTTGTGAGTGCTTAATAAAAAGTCATATTTAAGAATCTTGGTGACAGTGGGTCACAGGTGTGTATAAGGTAACATGTCAGTGTCAAATAACTCATAAAGCACATGGATCGCGAGTAAAAAAGAAAACAGTAAAAAGAAAAAGAAACAAGGATGAAATAAAATAATTAAAGACAACAATGTAAATGATAAAATAACAGTGAAATAAAATAACAGTGAAGTAAAAGGATATTTACAGGTAGTTGCGACTGTGGCTCACATCTTCCTCTAGTTTTACGTCCAGAAACAGATTGAACGCCCTCTATGGGTTGAGGATAAGCTTCCTATCCAGTTTTCTTATAAACTAGCAAACAGGGTCGTTTATTGTCAGATTCCCGAGACTACATCGTGCATGCTCTTTCTGGAATAATGGCCATAACTGGAGAATCGCTCCTTACACATATCCACTGGGATGCGTTTCAAGAGACAAAAAGATATCATCCAATGACTTCTTATTCAAGTCATCCCTAATGAATTGAATCTTATCTTCCCTGTTATCAGACACCATTCCTAAAGAACATGGGTTTTTATTGCATCTTATTCTGGCACATTTATGACAAGCAACAGAAATTCTTCGAGCTTTTTATTTTCTTGTATAATTTCCTTTACCACAACCAGGCATGTATGCAATAAATTTTGGAGGTACCTCACCTGTCAAACGTACTTTGGCCTCGATTAACCAACGGATGTCAGCAGGTATGTTATTCCTCATGAGCAATTGCATGCGTTCGGACCGAGTTTTGTAAGGAGGGCATTCTAAGGAAGTGAAGGGAATCGATTGTGAAGTTTTGCTAGAATCTCATTTCTGTCCATACCTTCGCCTCAGAATATCAGTTATTATAGAAAACTGAAGTAACCGACTTGATTGTCACGGAGTACCATTATCTGCCACTTCACCGGGGTAACAAACTAAAGCACACAAACAAAGAAAAATAAATTAAAACACATAAAGAAAATTACAATCGTCCTCTTATTGAATTTACCTCAAGCTCCAACTAGATGTTGTAGACACTTCTCTCTTATTAAATCCTCAACATAGGATACTAACTCTGGTGGTTGCAAAGCCCAAATACGATGTGTTTTACAAAATCGAATCTGCCTTTTGAGATGAGATTTTACACATTGAAGTGGTTTAAGAATGTCCAGGAGGAACTGTTTAGCTATGACACTCATGATTAACAATCATAAGAGAAAACTTAATGGTTAAAAAGAAAAATAAAAAGAAAAAAAGAAAAAAATCAAATCACTGAAAGTAAAGAAAAAACTCAATTCAAATCTGGTGGGTCACTCAAATTTATTTTGGGGTCCTCTCCATGTGGTTGATACTCTAGATATGACTTTAATCTTTTACCATTAACTTTAAACGTGACGCCGTTCTTTGTGTCCTTAATTTTAATTTTCCCATGTGGAAAAACAGTGTGAACAATAAAAGGGTCATACCATCGAGAGCGTAACTTACCTGGGAATAGGTGCAAGTGATAATTGAATAAAAGCACTTTCTGACCTGGAGTGAAAGATTTTCTCATAATTTGCTTGTCATGAAAGACTTTCATTCGCTACTTGTAAATCTTGGCATTTTCATATGCATCATTGTGAGTTTATTCAGGTTCTGCCAGCTGTAATCTTCTTTTTGAGCTGGCTTGCTGCATGTTGAAGTTGAATTTCTTGATGGCCCAGTATGCACGATGTTTGAGTTCCACAAGTAGGTAGCAAACTTTTCCATACACTAGCCTGTAGGGTGACATTCCAATTAGGGTCTTGAAAGCTATTCTATATGCCCATAATGCATCATCAAGTCTTAACGACCAATCTTTTTTGTCTGGCCTCACTGTCTTTTCTAATATGTATTTTATTTCTCGATTGAAGATCTCAACTTGGCCACTAGTTTACGGATAATATGGGGTCACCACTTTGTGAGTGATTGAATACGTAGAAAGAAAATTAGCTACTCATAATTAAACTAAGGGCAAAATGAGAATTTATTAAAATACATAGAAAATACAAGATAGAGAAAGAATTACAGAAAATGGAGCCCAAAAGTGGATTAAGAGATATCAAATTGGGGGGGGGGGGGAGGCCCCCTTTTTATAGATACATTGAGTAAATCATGTCCATCGTATCAAAAACAGTTTGGACGCTCAGAATTGCGCCACGTCATCAGTCAACAGTACGCGGTACCACGTGGTTTAAATAGTCAACTGGCTTGAACAGTGACTCGGTTTGATTGAAAATAATCTTGTGTATATACATGTACCGTACGCATAATTTTTAGTCCACTAACATGCTGCTACATCACCGATCAAGAATGCATAAGAATTTTCTCCAATGGAATCGTGACACCTCATCAGTCAATGCCACGTCATCGATCCGTCTATGTGAACAATATCGTGAACAGTAACGTGGATAATACCGTACATGTGAACAATGACATTTTTCATTTTATTCTCCTCCTAAGGTTTTCGATTGTCCTAAGTTAAAAAATTATGTCCGTTTTGCCGTTTGATTTCTCGTTCATTGTGAAATGACCATGATGCTCCTAAAATACATAAAATATTTAATTAAAATAAAACACATGTAATTAAATCACAAGAAGCTTAAATACATAAAAGTAAGGGTGTTAGTAAGACTTGAAATGTAAAATGATGATTTTCTCCTTTATAAATATACGTTTTATTACACTCACGACATACCATTTGCTCAGTACATGGAACTACACAACCCTCTAGTTGACATTTGTAGATTTCCACATCTAGGTCTACTTTTAGATAAGCAGTTTTAACATCCATCTAATAAATGTGTAAATTCTTAATTGCAACTAGTGCAATCAAATCTCTAATAGATGCAATTTGTATTAAAAGAGCATAGGTATCAAAATAATTTATGTCTTTCTTTTATGAGAACCCTTTCACAACTTATCTTGCTTTATATTTATCAATTGATCCATTAAATTTCAATTTTCTTTGAAAATTCTATTTCCACCCAAAACGTTTTGTATCTAAAAGCAAAACAACTAATTTTCATACATGACTGCTTATTTTAGAATCTAACTCACTATTGATTGCCTCTTTCCACAGAGGTGCATCTCAAGAAGTCATACTTCTTTGAAAGCTTGAGGATCATTCTTGGTAAAGAAAAACATAGAAGTCTCCAGTAAAACTAGTGATCATTCTCATCCATTTACTTCTCCTATGTTCAACATCTGAACTCTCAAAAGGCTTCTAATTGACTCTTTCCAGGATAAGTAACTAATGTTAGCTTTCTTAAGAAAATAGATTTAAAGAATTAGCATTCTTGGACTTAATGATGGTATCTGCCTCAAATGATTGTCCTTCATTTTGAAGAACCAACATATAAGTAACACTATTATGGGCATAGACCCTTTAAGATTAGGTTTTAAGAACTTTGCAAGGCACCCCCACACTTTGATAATGATAAGTAAGACTTATAGCCTCTCCATAACTCACAAGATGTCTTCCTATTTTCTTATAGGATATTCTAGTTTCTTACAGTAATAAAAGATCATAAGCAATATGTTTGCGTACCGTAATTGAAGCAATAATAAAAAATCATAAAATTGGTCTTAAGAATCTTGGAAATATGAACCAATATTGCTTTCTGAAAGTCCAAAATAAGAATAGTAATTGTTGGTACTGTTCATGTCACTATTCATTAGTACTGTTCATCCAATACTATTTTGAAATAGGGAAAATATCCACCGTCCATCCTTTTTTTTCAATTTTTTTTCAAAAATACACAAATTTTTTTTTTTTTGCTGGAATCTACCTAAAGTTGCATTTTGTTCCACTTTTCCACTTCAATTTGGAATCCATTAAGAAAACTAACAGAAACTTAAAAAAATGACCATCTTACCCCCAAAACGAAAATTACAATTTCACCCTAAAAATGCCAAAAATAATAAGATTTAATGATGAATATCATTCTTGATACGTTAATGAAGTACAAAAAAATCTTAACTATTAGAGATTATAACTCAATGAATAATAAAACTCTACTTATCTTAAATTAAATTGATGGTTTGTGAGATTAAGCTATTTTTAATACCACTGTTATAATTTAGCATTCTAATTACAGACATATTAAAAAAAAACTCTGCTTTTGATGGTTGTGAAATTAATTTCTTTATTGATTGATAGGAAAAATAATTAGATTTATTTTTGACAATTTTTAGGGTGAAATTATAATTTTCATTTTGGGGGGTAGGTCATTTTTTTAAGTTTCTATTAGTTTTCTTAATGGATTCCAAACAGAAGTAGAAAAATGAAACAAAATGTAACTTTAGGTGTATTCCAGCAAAAAAAAAATTATGTATTTTTCAAAACTTTGGAAAAAACGGGTGGACGATGGATATTTTCCATTTGAAATACCATTAAAATTCCAACAGGAAGTGATTAGTGTTAAAAATTATATGTTTATTAAGGCGTAAAAATGTTATTATGTGCTTATAATATAATTTACATTTGTAATTATGTAACATATTATGAACTTTTAATTATTTTTCTAAATATTTGATTTTGTGTATTTTTGTGTGTTTATTAGGTAAAAAAATAATTCCACACAACTTAAGTCTCCAAACAAATGTACGGATGTCAAATTTAGATTTTGCAAGTCCGAGAAATTATATTAATGTGGAGGAGGATCCGTCACTTTTGTTGTAAATTTATAAGTTTTTACCACTGTAAATGTGGTAATTGTTAAATTATAAGTTTTTACTATGTTAGGTATTGTAATTGTTAGTGGAATGTGTTGGATGTGCTTAAGTGGATTAGGTTAGGTTTATATTTTGTTAGTGGGACAAATGTAAGGTTAAGATGTAATTTTTTTATTTATTCGTGTGGTGTGGATTAATCTTGTATTAGCATAAATAGAGAGGGAAACACACCTCTCTACACATTTTCTTCTATTTTTCCCCTCAAATTCTTCTTATCATCTCTCTTTATAATATATTTTTAATAAATAAAATTAGTTTTATATCAATTTTCAAATACTATTTTTTATGTATTTTTTAATTTTAATAATTTCCTTTATTTCAAATATGTTTAGGTAAATACTAATAGTTAGGGGAATGTGAAACTCTAAATAAAAAAATATGATTTAATCAAATTCGATTTTTAATTATATAAATTAAATTATTTTCTATTTAATTTTATCCATATTTTACATTTTGAAATTTTGATTTATTGTAGACAAACATGAGAGTTTGGCACAATAAATTCTTTATATCTTAGTATAAAGTATGGTAAAATGGTATTTTGATTTATTGTAGACAAGTTAAGTTTTTGCACATTAAGTACTTAATCCATAATAAAATTAATGGAAAAATAATTGTAATTTATACAATTAATCTTTTGGGTAATAAAATAAAAATACAAATTTATTAAATTATATTTATTACTAACAGTGGATCCATAACCCTAACTAATTTAATTTCATAGTTTTCTCAAATTAAAATTCATATATTTAAATTTAAATTTTTTCATTTTTTTAGATAAACTTAAATAAACAAATTAAATTCTTTTTCTGTGGATCGACCTTGCACTTACCGAATTATAGTATAATTAGGCATTCTTATACTTGTGAGTAAATTGAATGCTTTTAAGTCGTGCTAAATTTTTGGCGCCGTTGTTGGGGAGAAATATTTATTTTATCCTTTTTTTAAACTTTTTGTGTGAATTTTCATTTATCCCCTTTTCCTTTTCTTAAATTTTGTTCTACTCTCCAAATCATTCAAAATTTCAATTTCACCCCAAAGATCTTTGCTTCAAGCCCATTCTTCTCATAATTACAGTTTGACCACAAAATTACAAAAGATTTTTTAATAGGTCCATTGCCAATATTTCCCATAATTCTCAAATTCGGACCTACAATTTGAACTTCTTTGGACCTTATTTGGACCTAATAAAAAGAATATTAGCTTTATAAATTACTACGAATGCCCATTAGTTTGAATTAATCACTTAATTGGTTGGTAATTTTTAAAATTTGAAAAAAATCTACACTTTGAGACAATTATTTCTTTTCTTTCTTTCCTTTTTTTATTTCTAAAATTTAATTTTCTCATTTATTTTATTTTGCTTTTTGGCATTTACTTTGTTTATATGTTTGGTTTAATATTTATTTAGTTATTTTAATTTCAATTAGTTAATTTTCAGTTTTTTATTTTTATTTTGCATTTTTTTCTTGTACATTTATCTTGTTTAATTTTCATTTTTTTTCAATTTGTGCAATTTTTTTATGTTATTCATTTGTTTGTATGTCATCTTTACAACATAATTTCACACACTCACATCATCATCATCATCATTATTGCATGAGACGTTGGTCTCGAACTTTAAGTGACAGGTTAATTCGTAAATCTCAATCACTGCCCCCAATCATAGACGAGATCCAAGACGAAAATATTTTGGGTCAAGTTAATCCTCTAATTGATCAGGGCAGACAATCAATCTCAACATGATCAGAATCAACCAAGAACTTTGAGAGACTACATGAATCCAATGAGAACTGGAGCACTGTCGTGTATAATATTTCCTCCAAAAACATCTCGATTCAATTTCAAACCAAGTATTATCCAACTTTTACCAACATTTCATGGTTTAGAATCTGAGAATCCATAACTGTATCTAAGAGATTTTGAGGAAATTTGTAATACATACACGGAGCAAAATTATGGCATAAACATAATTAGATTAAAACTTTTTTCTTTTTCATTAAAAGATAAATTTAAAACTTGGCTACAAAACCTTAGATCTGGATCAATAAGAACTTGAAAATACATGCAAGTATAGTTTTTAAAAAAATTATTTCCACCTCATAGAACTAATTCTTTTAAAAGGCAAATCAATTCTTTCACTAAAAAAAATGGTGAAACATTATACCAATGTTGGGATATATTTAAAGAATTGCTTAACATATGTCCACACCATTGTTTTGAAACTTGGCGATTGGTCAATTATTTCTATGAGGGCTTAACACCCAAAAGTAGACAAGTTGTATAATGATGTGTCATGGTAAATTTAGAGATAAAAGTGCTGAAAATGCACTAGATTACCTTGACCAACTAGTTGAAAATGCTCAACATTGAGATATTGTTGGCACTTTTAAATTGACAAATAAACCACAGCCATCTCCATCTAGTGGAGAAATCTATAACCTTATGAAAGATCATGATTTACAAGCAAAATTTGCATTCTTGGTTAGGAAAGTTGAAGCTTTGGAGAATAAAAAGAGTGATCAAGTAAAATTTATTCAAGAAATTGCATGTGATATTTATAATTCTAATTATCATTTCACTCAAGATTGTCCTACTTTGCCTGCACTTAAACAATGTTTGCATGATCAAGCTAATGCCATTAACACTTTTAACAAGCCAAATCCCTATTCATAAACTTATAATCCTGGTTGGAGAAATGATCCGAATTTTAGTTGGAGGAATAATAATAATGCACAATCTTCTCAAGCACCACCTCCACAAAATTTTTAAAATGCTCAGCCCTATGCATTCTATGTTCCACCACCATGGAAAAATTTGGAAGATACAATGCATCATTCATTAGGAAGCAAGATGCTATTAACAATAAAAATGCACAAACCTTTTCTGATTTGAAGACACTCTTGCTAAAATTTCTTCTGCACTCACAATTCAAGAAAAAGGAAAATTTTCAACTGAACCACAAACAAATCCTAAGATTCAACAAAATTTACCCATAGACCAAGTCAACTTAGTCATAACTCTTTGTAGTGGTAAGGTTATTGATAGTCCTATTCTTAAAACTTGTGAAGATAAAGACAATGAAAATTCAAAGGGTAAGGAAAGACTAAATAAACTTACACCTAGTGAAGAAATAACTATTATTCCATTTAAACTACCATTTTCGCATGCATTGAATAAACCAATAAAATCAAACCACTCTTCTAAAATTTACGAAATCTTTAAACAAGTGAAAGTTAACATTCATTTGTTAGATGCAATGAAGCAGGTACCTTCATATGACAAATTTTTAAAGGACTTATGCACTGTCAAGAGGAAATTGAAGGTAAGAAAGAGTGTTTTCATGGCTGAACAGGTAAGTACCATTTTTTCTACTAATAATAAGTTGAAATATAAAAATCCTAGTTGTCCAACTATTTCTTGTATTATTGTAGATCACAAAATTGAGCATGCTTTGTTAGACCTTGGTGCTAGTGTTAATTTGCTTCCATATTCAGTTTATCTTCAACTTAATCTTGGTGAATTAAAATCAACTTCAACTACACTTTTGCTTGCCGATAGATCAGTTAAAGTACCAAAAGGAATAGTGGAATATGTTTTAGTACAAGCTGATAAATTTATATACCCTGTAGATTTTATTGTTTTAGAAATTGAATCTGTTGTAAATAATTATAAACCAATTTATGTAATTTTGGGTCGATCATTTTTAGCAACTGCTAATGCTTTGATTAATTGTAGGAATGGTTTAATGAATTTTTCATTTCAAAATATGACTCTGGAATTGAATGTTTTCAACATGTATAGGCAACCTAATGAAGAAAATGAGAATGAAGATGAGATTGATGAACAAAAAGAATTGCTTAAATCTTATCTAGAGGAGAATATTCAAAAAGGAAATTTGTTTAAACTTAGTGAAATTTGTTTGGTTAATTCAATTGAATCAAATAAGCAACTTGAACCTGATACTTCTAATATAAATTTGTTGATTGATTCTTGTTAGATTTTACAAAATGATGATGGGAAATCAAAATTTGACAAGCTTGGAATCATTGAAAAGACTGAACAACAAGAATCACCTAAATTGAAATTGAAACCTTTGCCGAAAGGATTGAAGTATGCTTATCTTGGAGAAGAACAAATTTATCCTATTGTGATTTCTTCTACCCTATCAAGTGACCAAGAAGGTAAGTTACTATTTGTTCTTAAAAAGTATAAAAATACAATTGGATGGACTTTAAATGATATTAAAGGTATTAATCCTTTAATTTACACACATAGAATCAATTTAGAAGAAAATGCTAAAACATGTCAACAACCTTAAAGAAGATTAAACCCACACATGAAAGAAGTAGTAAAAACAGAAGTTCTTAAATTACTTGATGGGGGAATTATCTATCTTATCTCTAATAGTAAGTGGGTAAGTCCTACACAAGTAGTGCCTAAAAAATCTGAAATCATTGTTCTTAAAAATGAAAAGGATGAATTAATTCCACCACGAATTACATCTAGTTGGCGCATGTGCATTGATTATAGAAAGTTAAATGAAGCCACTAGAAAAGATCATTTTCCATTACCATTTCTTGACCAATCTTAAAAAGAGTAGCCGGACATCCTTACTACTACTTTTTAGATAAATATTCAGGTTATTATCAAATTCTTATAGCACTTGAAGACCAAGAAAATACCACATTTACATGTCTCTTTGGAACATTTGTATTTAAAAGAATGCCATTTGGACTGCTCCTGCAACATTTCAAAGATGCATGTTAAGTATTTTCAATGATATGGTTGAATATTGTTTAGAGGTCTTTGTGGATGATTTGATTGTGTTTGGAAATTCTTTTGATGATTGCCTTGATAATTTGGAAAAAATTTAAAAAAGATGTGTTGAAAAAGAAATTGTGAAAAATGCCATTACATGGTTACTTTTAGAATTGTTTTAGGTCATGTTATATCTGTCAAACAAATTGAAGTTGACAAAAAAAAAATTAAAGTCATATCTATATTGCCACAACAAAAAACAGTTAAAGATGTGCGATTTTTTTTAGGACATGCAGGATTTTATAGGAGGTTTATAAAAAACTTTAGCGCCATATCTAAACCACTTTGTAACCTCTTTTTAAAAGATGCACCATTTTAATGAACTGATAATTGTCAACAAATGTTTGAGAAAATAATTTGTCTTTTGACATCTGCACCCATTATGCAATCTCCTGATTGGTCTTTGTCTTTTGAATTAATGGGATGCAAATGTTTTTTGGTGTTGGTGCTATTTTAGGACAAAGAAGGGATGGTAAGCCATTTGTGATTTATTATGCAAGTAAGACTTTGAATAGTACTCAAATGAATTATTTGACAATTGAAAAATAATTACTTGCTGTGGTGTTTGCAGTAAACAAATTTTGTTCATATTTGTTTGGTTCTCAAACTGTTGTTTTTGTTTACCACGTTGTTGTAAGATATTTGATGACTAAACAAGAGGGTAAACCAAGACTAATTCGTTAGATTTTATTACTTTAAGAATTTGACCTCACCATCAAAGATAAAAAGAGTGCCGAAAATGCCGTTGCTGATCATTTATCAAGACTCACATCTAAATTATGCACTAACATAACATCTATCAATGACTCCTTCCCGAATGAATTTTTATTTTCTGTTACTTTAATAACATGGTATTCTAACATTATTAATTTTCTTGTTACAGGTAAAATGCCTTTGCAATAGAATACCCAAGAGAAGAAGAAATTCCTGGTTGAAGTAAAGAAATTTTATTGGAATGACCCTTACTTGTTCAAATATTACCCTGATTAGATTTTTCGGCAATGCATTACTGATAATGAGATAAGTAGTGTCAGTTAATTTTTGTCATTCTGAAACATATGATGGACACTTTTCTTCAAGAAAAACTAAAGTTATAATTTTGCAATGTGGATTTTATTAGCCTACCATATTCAAAGACACATATGAATTTTGAAAAACTTGTGAAAATTGTCAAAAATTGGGATCAATTACTAAAAGAAACATGATGCCTTAAATCCTATATTTGAGATTGATATAATTGACTGTTGGGGAGTTGATTTCATGAGTCTATTTCCACCATCTTTGGATTTGTATACATATTAGTTGCAGTTGATTATGCCTCAAAATAGATCGAAGAAATTTTTTGTCAAAATAATGATAACAGAACTGTGGTTAAATTTTTAAGAGAAAATATTTTAAGTTGATTTAGAATCCTTCGAGCCATTATTAATGATGGAGATAAGTACTTTTGTAATAAATCATTTGAGTCTTTAATGAAGTAATATGGTATTACACATAAACTTGCTACCCCTTATCATCATTGACAAGACTTAAAAGTGTATTACTCTCAAGTATGAGAGTGTCTAGTTATAATATAATCTGGTGAGTCCGGGGTTGAACCACAGGGAATTTAAAATCTAGTTGTCAATTTGTTAAACAAAGAAATTTAATTGCGAGAAAATAAATTATTTGAAATCGATTTAAAAATAAGCTAAGGTTACGGGATTCACTCTCTATATTCAAACTATAATTTTAATACTGTCATTTTTTATATTGTCTCACTTTTACCAATTAATTATTATATCATTTAATTCTCAACTAACTATGTGTGTGAATAAGCATGGAATCAAGTACCTAATGTGTCATACTATATTAATGTATCGACATCATGTCAAAATTAGTCACTCATATTGAAAGAAAACAAAATACTCTTTTTATTTGACAAACTTTTGGAATATATTACAAGAAAACTAATACAGAAGAAAACAATAAATGAAAAGAAAGAAATCCTCAACTGAACTCTCTCTCTCTCGGCTTTCGAATACTTAGCTCTAACTTGTTTGGCTCTCCCCCAACTTCCTGGCAAGGAATGCATTATCTTTACTTATTTTATTATTATTTAATTAATATATATTATATATATTAATTGAAATGTGTGATGGTCAGGAGGCGTGATGGCCTCCTAACCATCACCTACATGATTGCCCAATTGTTGTTTTTTGATTTTTATTTTTGATTTATTATTATTTTTTAATTACATCTCCTCAATAATTCTTTCCAATTGGCTCCAGCAATTCTTCTTTGTTTCTGCTTCCAGTTCCAACTCTTTTTTATTCCTAAAAAAAATTTATAAGATAAAAATTAACATATTGCGAATTAATTTAACATAAAAATATATTTGGGGAGTATTAAGATAATTTAGAAATAACGAGCGCATTAATCGACATAATAAATTAAAAACTAATAATTTTATCCTTATTAAATGTACACTTTTTAGTGTCAATCACACCCCCCAACCAGCTTATTCTTAGGCCCTAGTAATTTAAGCGATAAAAATTTAGCAAAATTTCAAAACCAAATTGAAATCTTTTTTTTTTTTTTGAGAAATTGTGTTTACTTCTTTCATTAGATTAATGACAACAATCAAATAAAAGTATAAGCATTATCTTCAACTTAAGGAAAATCACACCACATAAATCAGTTAGGTAAAATCATGTAAAATGATTAATTATCAAAACTACATTAATCAAGCCACTTTTAAGAATGATATGTCAAACCCCAAAACCTCATGGTTAAGAATGACTCTCTCAAAAGAAAGTATACCCTAGAAAAACTATCACTCTATGAAGTGGTAGATTGAGAAAATAGTAAAACAATGTTGCACGCTCTTACCAAGATGAAAGAATAATGCCCATAACTTAGAAATAAAATAATCTCAAGTCCAAGGAATTACTAGCAAAATTTATTTCTATTTTTATGCATCACCACATCTTTTAGTCCATATTACCAGCTTTTACTTCATACTATAGTTTCCTAAAATGAAGAAGGACTTTAATTAGGATATAATGTCGGCTAGGGTCATGGCTAAGAAAAAAGGGTAATAGGAAAACAAAAATATATGCTTGAAAAATAGGGGACATTTTTGGAGATTACAAGGTGTTTTTTTATAAATTTTTTTCTTTCTTTTTTTATTTATATATATACATATCTTTTTTTTATAGCACCATTATCATGAATACGTAATCGTCCTTATTTTCAAACATAATTGAATGGTGGTAAACATAAAACATAAGGTGATACTCTACATTGGAGTGGGACAATATAATAGGTTATTAAAGAAAAAAAAATTGAAACGCTCAAAAGGGTTAATTATGGATACTTTATAATATGGTTGGCTAGAAAGGTTGAAACGGATCAAAGATTGCCTTATGTCACCTTTTAGGACTCTAAACAATTTTTCATATCCACTAGTTCAATGGACGTTTAGATGCGGCAGCACAAACTTTTCTTTTTTTCTTTTTTTTTAACTTTAAAGAAAATATAAAGATTTTGTACAATAAATTGTGAAGTTGTATAGGCAACCAGGGTTACTCTCCAAGGATAATAGACTCAAGAACTCGCTTGAACTATTCATAACATGGACATTCTTCCAAATGGCTTAATCAATTTTACTCATCAAATTTCTCAATTTACGTTTCAACATGCAAAGGGGAAAATATAGTGTAACATAACTCAAGGCCAAAGATAATACAAATACTAGAATTTAAAAATCATCATGTTATCCAATGTTAAAAGATCACACCGACTCAAATTTTTATCCAAAGTTAGTCTTTACAACAAAAATTAGTAAAAACATCACCAGGACTGAGACATTCCACAATTGTCAACTATTATATCCCCCTAACCTGAAGAAGATATTGTCTTCAATGTCTTAGAATAAAAGAGTAGAGTTTAGAAGACATCACTTGATCACTGCTGGAAAATATTTACAAACAGAGAGTTAAATTTATTTTACACTTTTTACGAGGGTTACTGCCATCATCATCAATTGCCCAATCAAATGCCAAATTCGTGGGATCTGATTCTGGTTTGTAGGCTTGCAAAAGATCAAGTAACTCGTTAGCAGTAGGAGCACAAATAAAATATTTTTTCGCTAAGGGTGGAATGAAATCATTTTTAATTGCATGATTAAGAAATGCTATTAAGCCATCATAAAAGTTGTTTACATTTAACAAACTGATGAATTTTTTATGGATATTCAAATGGGCCCAAGAAACAAATGTAATTAGCGCCTCCAAAGTTGCAAGATCTCCTGATAAGAAAATGAATGTGTCAACATGATTTAACATTTCAAATATTCTTTCTTGCATACCTGAGAAAACTAATTCTTCTCCAGTTGGTAGGTCTGGTAGACATCCTAAAGGTTTTAAGTCTTTTGGAATAATGCCTAAAACTTAGCTTCCTTAACGAAAGCAGCTTCAGAGACAAGCTTTGATAACCCACGGTCACCTCCTCCATATACAAGATGTAGTTTTCTCTCTGCTATAGCACGACCAAGATCTATGACTGCCTGAACAAATTCCTTATACTTTCAATAACGAAATCAAGAAAACACACAGATGTTCTAAAGTTGTTTGTGTGAGGTAGAATTTTCTTAAATATAGTAGAATTTATTTTTAAGCTAACAAGCCCCTTAAGTTTATAATATTTAATTTTAAGGAATGATGACTTAAGTAATGACATAAGAAATGATGACGTAATCGATGACATAAACGATAATGTAAAAAAAAGTGTTGAGAAAGTTAAAGAATTCTAGAATTTAGTAAGTTATTTATGAAGGTTAATATCAACCATTGATCAAGAGTTATGGTGAAAAAATCATATCCATCCATTAACCTTAAAGAAATCCTATAAATACCCCCCAACACCTCTCATTTGCAAGGCAACCTAAAAATTTCACTCCCTTATATTCTAAGTCATAATAACAAGAGTAGAGGAATCCTTAGCTTAGAAAGGTTTAGAGAAGTCAAAATTAAGAAGGTAAGTAACACTTTAACTGCAATGTAAGAACAAAATTCTTTTCATACTTAAGTTCAGTTTTAACAATTCCTTTATATTATGATGGCTATTATAGTGTGATTAGTTATATCTTTATATGGTCGGCCCTACCGCCTAATATGTGATGTTATGGTCAGCTCTGCCGCCTAATATGTGATGCTATGGTCGGCTCTGCCGCCTAATATGTGATACTTCTACTTAATTATACTATGGTCGGCTATGCCACCTATACTAAAGACTTTTGTTTTTTTAGATAATGTTGTGTGTTGATTTTGTTATGCATCGAGGAATTTCAAATGTTATAAGTTGCATTGAATGCATTCATATCATGGACTACATTATGAAAAAGACGTTTCAGAAAATGAATTTATGAAAAATAGGTGGTTGTACTACCAGGTGGCAAAGTTCTAAGGACGACAAACCCTCAAAGCTAAGTTGAAAGAAGTAATATGGGGACGGCGATACATAACGCCCAAAAGATCAACCAATGAGGCCCAAGGGCATATTGTTTAAAGAATGAATGTGTCAGCCTTGTAGTGCAACATACCTAGGGCCCAAATAAAGTTGTTTTTGTATTTTCTAAGTTTATTTTAAGAACTTATTATGGTCATCCATATGCATTATAATTTATACACGCATCAAAGTATTATCTTACTGGGCATCTGTTCACTTAAGTCCTTACATTGCAGGTAACGATGAGTAGGGCAAGCTGATGCCAAGTCCTAACCAAGACGAAGTGCATATGGGCATAATCGACCTTGGGATTTTATGATATGCTTAGCTTTGTGTTAATAAAAATAAGTATCTTGGCTTTATGTAATAATTAAGTTTTTAAATAAACTAAGAAATTTCTATATGACTTTTACTTTTCTATATGAAATTTTTTGTTAGATTGTGATAAACTTTTAGAATTCGTATTTATATTAAGAGTAACTGTGTTTTTTTAAGCATTTTTAAGTAAATAATATAGTGGAGTGTTGCAGTTTACTTGAAGTTACTGCCATTAGAACAATTCTAAAAAGAAACAATTTGTGAGTGCTTGAAAATGAGTTTCTATTTAAGAATCTTAGTGACGGAACACAATGATACACATCTGTAAATGGGGTGGTGTGTTTGTCAAATGGCGCGTGAAGCTTTTGGCTCAATAATTCAACGGGAAACAGTGAAAAGAAAAAGAAAACAATGATTAGATATAAAATTATACAAAAGACAATAATAATAATAATAATAATAATAATAATAATAATGCAAAAGATAAAATAAAAAGATATTTACTGGTAGTTGTGATTGTGGCTCACATCTCCTCTGGTTTTACATCCAATAACAACTTGAACGCTCTTTATGGGTCGAGGATAGGCTTACCATCCAGTTTTCTTATAAACTGGCAAACATGGTCTTTTAGAGTCAGGTTTTCAAGACTAAACTGTACACTTTTCTTTTGGAACAACTTCCATAAATCATGAATTTCACGTTGAACATATCCGCTCGGATGCATCTCAAGAGATTGTAAGATATCATCCAACGATTCTTTACTCATGTCATTCTTAACAAAATTGATTTTGTCTTCACGATTTATAGAAACCATTCCTAAAGTCTTACAATGTGGTTTGTTGCAAGCAAGTCTTACAACAAACCAGGCATGTAGGAAACAAATGGATTAGAAAAACTCACCTGCTAGTTGGACCTTTGCTTCAATTAACCAACGAATGTCAGCAGGAATCCCATTGATCATTAACAAACACAGTCGTTAACAACGAGTTTTGCAAATCTTCTTAAGAGCATTTTGAGGCAGAGAAGGAAAACGTTGATGCAATTTACATTGTATTTTTTCCATGCTTGACTTTGAGGGTTCAGTTATTGTGGGAAACTGAGAATACCAACTTAAAAAGTCACGAAGTACTATTATTCGCCATTTATATGGGAGAATCAATCCAAACAAAACGAATCAAATCTGCAAAATCAAATCAAAAGTGAAGAAGAACAACAAAATAAAACACACAAGGAAAATAACTCACCTTTGTCTTTTTATTGAATTTACCTCCAGTTCCAATTGCAGTTTATAAATATCATCCTCTATTTCTTTGAGTTGTTTTTTTAGATCTTTAACATGGGATACTAACTCTAGTGGTTGTAGATCCCAAATAGGATATGATTTACAAAATCAGAGCAATTTTTTCAGGAGAAATTTTACATGTAAAAGTTCTCTAAGATGTTTGAAAATGATACTTCTCATGGAGGCACTCATGACAAGTATAAAATATTTGGTAAGCTAAAACACAATTGTTAAACAACACAATTAAAAATAATGTAATGCACCTCATTCAAGACATAGGGAAAAGAAAAGAAAAATTAAACAATTCAAACAATGAAGTAACAGTAAAACAAATTCACAAAACGTTAAAACAAAACGGCTTAATTAAAATTTGGTGGGTCACTCAAATTGATTTCGGTGTCTGCTTCACGTTATTGGTATTTTAGATATGGTTTCAATTTTTGACCGTTAACTTTAAATATGACACCATCCTTTGGATTATCAATTTCTACGGCTCTATATGGATACACATTTTTTTACAATAAATGAACCATTCTAGTTTGATTTTAACTTCACTGGAAAGAAATGAAGACGAAATTATAAAGCAACACTTTTTGACCAATTTCAAATGTTTTCCGAAAATTCTTTTGTCATGAAAAACTTTAGTTCTTGCCTTAATAATTCTGGAATTCTCAAATGCATCATTCCTCAAGTTCATTCAATTGTAATTTACGCACATTACCAGCATCATCAAGATTTAAATTAAAAGCTTTAATGGCCCAAAATGATTTATGTTCAAGTTCAACTGGTAAGTGGCAAGGTTTTCCATAAACAAGTCGATAAGGTGACAATCCTAAAGATGTTTTGAAAGCAGTATGATATGTCTAAAGTGCACTAGTTAGTCGAAGAGACAAATGTTTATGGTTTGGATTAACTGTCTTTTCTAAAATTTGTTTTATCTCCCTATTTGCTAATTCAACTTGACTACTTATTTGAGGGTGATAAAGGGTAGCAACATTATGTGTAATTCCACATTTCTTCATTAAGGACTCAAATAACTTATTATAAAAATGCTTACCTCCATCACAAATAATGGCTCGAGGTATTGCAAATCTACTCAAAAGATTTTCCTTTAAAAAGCGAATCACAATCTTGTGATCATTGTGCCGACAAGGAATCTCCTTGATCTATTTTGAAACATAATCAACAACAACAAATATATATATATATCTAAATGATGATGGAAAAGGCACTATAAAATCAATTCTCTAACAATCAAATATTTCAATGACAAGAATATGGTTTAAAGGCATCATGTTTAGCTTTGAAATAGACCCTGTCATTTGACAATTCTTACACAATTTACAGAATATATGAATCTTTAAATAATGTAGGCCAATAAAATCCACACTGCAATATTTTTACAGCTGTCTTTTTTGAAGAAAAATGGCCAGCGCATGCTCCAGAATGATAAAATTGAATGACCTTACTTACCTCGTCGTCTGGTATGCATTTTCAAAGAATTTGATCATAGCAGTACGTGAACAAGTATGGATCATCCCAATAAAAGTTTTTCACTTCTGTTAAGAATTTCTTCTTGTCTTGGAAACTCCAGTCACATGGCATTTCACTTGTTGCAAAAAAATTAACAATATTAGCATACCAAGGCATTTTATTTATAGAAAATAAAAATTCATTAGGGAAAGAATTATTGATGGGTGTTGTTTCAATTGAAAACTCATTTGTAAGTTTTGTAAGATGATTTCCAACAACTTTTTCGGCCCCCTTTTTATCCTTGATTGTCAAGTTAAATTCTTAAAGTAGCAAAATCCATCATATCAACCTTAATTTGGCATCTTGTTTCGACATTAAATATATCACAGTAGCATGATCAAAATAAACAATAGTAGATAAACCAATTAAATACGAACGAAATTTATCCAAATACTACAGCAAATAGTTCTTTCTCAGTTGTAGTGTAATTCATTTGAGCACTATTCAAAGCTCTACTTGCATAATAGATGACAAATGGCTTACCTTCATTTCTTTGTCGCAGAACAACACCAACGACATAATCACTAGCATCACACATTAGCTCAAAAGGCAAAAGACCAATGAGAGGGTTGAATTATTGGGGTTGATTTCAAAAGAGTAGTTATTTTTTTCAAAAGCTTGTTAACAATCTTTAGTCCATTCAAAAGGTGTATCTTTTATTGGGAGGTTATAAAGTGGTCTAGATATGACACTAAAGTTTTTTATAAACCTCCTATAAAATTCTGCATGTCCTAAAAAGGAACAGACTTCTTTAATTGTCTTTGGTGACGGTAATTTTGAAATGACTTCAACTTTGGCTTTGTCAACTTTAATTCATCTTAGAGACACAACATGGCCCAAGACAATTCCAGAAGCGGTCATGAAATGACATTTTTCCCAATTTAAAACTAGTCATTTTTCTTTGCACCTTTCTAAAACTCTTTCTAGATTATCAAGACATGTATCCAAAGAATTACCAAATACATTTAAATCATCCATAAAAACCTCTAGCCAATTTTCGACCATGTCACTAAAAATGCTTAGCATGTACCTTTGAAATGTTAAAGGAGCATTACAAAGTCCAAAAGGCATTCTCCTAAATGAAATGTTCCAAATGGGTATATGAATGTTGTTTTTTCCTGTTCTTCTAAGGTTATAGGGATTTGATAATAAACAGAGTAGCCATCAAGAAAGCTGTAGTAGGGATGTCCAGCTACTCTCTCGAGAATTTGGTCTAGGAATGGAAGGGGAAAATGGTTTTTCTAGTGCCATCATTTAATTTTCTGTAATTAATGCACATGCGCTAACTAGATGGAATTCATATTGGGATTGGTTCACCTTTTTTGTTTTTTACAACGGTTATTCCAGATTTCTTTGGTACTACTTGTGCTGGACTTACCCATTTACTATCAGAGATAGGATAGATAATTCTTACATCTAGTAGTTTAAGGACATAATTCTTTACCACTTCTTTCATATGAGGGTTTAGTCTTCTTTGTGGTTAACGGGTTGTTTTGGCATTTTCCTCTAAGTGTATTCAGTGTGTACAAATTAAAGGATTAATGTCTTTCATGTCTTTTAAGGTCCAACCAAATGCAGTTTTATGCCTTTTTAGTGCAGACAACAACTTACCTTCTCGATCATGCGTGAGTTGGGAAGAAATTACCACCGGATATGTCTGCTGTTATCCAAGATAGGCATACTTCAATTCTTTCGGTAAGGGCTTTAATTCGAGCTCTGGTGCTTCCTCTTTGTTTGGTTCTTTAAGTTGTACCGTTTCTTCAAAGTTCGATTGGTCATCGTCACCTGTAATTATATGCATAGAATCAAGTGTAGGGCATATGTTAGCAGTATCACAATCTAATTCCTTACTTGATTCAAAAGAACCAGCAATACAAATTTCCGCAGAGTTTGTAGAATTCTCATTCTGAATGCGTTCCTCAATGATTGGCTCGATGAGATCAATCTTCTCATTCTCATTATCATCATCTTCTTGGTGATGAGGTTGTTTACACATGTTGAGCACATTAAGTTGCAATGTCATGTTGCTGAAAGATAAGTTCATTAAATCATTCCTGCAATTAATCAGGGCATTAACAATAGCTAAAAATGGTTGACCCATGGTAACAGGAATTTATTGCATTCATTAGCAATTGGTTTCGTTTTCAAAATAATAAAATCCACATGGTATATGAATTTATTGACTCGGACTAATACATCTTCAATTATTCCTTTTGGAACCTTAATCAATCTTTTAGCAAGTAAAAAAGTGGTAGAATTTAATTTTAACTCACCGAGATTGAGTTGTTAGTACACTAAGTAAGGAAGCAAATTAACACTAACTCCAAGATCAAGTAAAGCATGTCTAATTTTATGATCTCCAATAATGCAAGAAATAGTTGGACAACCAGGATCCCTGTATTTCAAAGCACTATTGGTTGAGAGAATGGAACTTACCTGTTTTGCTAAAAAAGTTTTCTTTTGCACCTTATGTTTCCTTTCACCATGCACAGATCTTTCAGAAATTTAGCATAAGAAGGTATTTGTTTAATGGCGTCTAGCAAATGAATATTGACCTTCACTTGTTTAAAAACTTCATAAATTTCTTGACTGTTGTTTGATTTCTCGTCTAGCAAATGAATGTTGACCTTCACTTGTTTAAAAACTTCATAAATTTCTTGACTGTTGTTTGATTTCTTTGGCTTGATTAGTGCATGAAGAAATGGAGGTTAAAGATTCGACAGACTCTTCCCTATTCTCAGAAATTAAATCTTTACTAGTTTTTTGAGGGTCCATGATATGTTTTTTGACAACTTTACCACCATAAAGGATTATAACTGATTTAACTTGACTCATAATTTAGTTTCCTGAATTTTTCAGTTGAGGATGTTGTTGACTCAAGGGTTTTGGTTCAGATTGAGCTGGAAACTTTCCTTTTTCACGCACGGTCAGAGCATATATAAGTTTGGAGATAGTTTCTGTCAAAATGGTTAAGATATGCATTGTTTGGTTATTGATAGACTCTTGTTTTTCAATAAACGAATGCAATGTGTCTTACAGAGTTTCTCTTGGTGGTGGGACATAAGGTGGGTAACTCTGGGGGTTTTGGAAATTCTGACATGGATGAACTGATTGTGAAGGTTGTGCGTGGTTGTCATTTCTCCAACTGAAATTTGGGTGGTTTTTCCAACCCGAGTTGTCAGTTTGGGAGTATGGATTTGGGTTTGGCCTTTTGAAATTGTCAACGACATTTATTTGTTTATGCAAACTTTCTCTCAGAGCTGGCAAAGTTGGACAGTCCTGCGTAGAATGGTCAGTAGAATCGTAAATATAACATGAAATATTTTGAACAAACTTTACATAATCATTCTTTTTCGACTCTAATGTTTCAACTTTTCTAACTAATGATGCAAATTTGGCTTGAAAATCATGGTCTTCTCTAAGGTTATGCATGCCTTTACTAGATGGAGATGACTGGAATTTACTTGATTACTCATAAAACCCAACTGTATCCCAATTACTAGATGGAGATGCCATCGCCCGAGCGATGCATGCCTTTGCCTGCCCTTAGCCCACAAGAGGGGCGGGTGATGGAGGCCATCACCGGGGCAATGGCAACCTTCGCCCGCACTTCCTGCTGGTATCGTCCACGAGAAGTGCGGCGAAGGGTGCCATCGCCCGCACTTAGCCCACGAGAAGGGCGGGCGATGGATGCCATCGCCTGGGAGATGACAACCTTCGCCCGCGATCGGATTTTCTTCTACAAGTCATAGAAATACAATATTTTCAGACTTTTCCTAATTTTTGGATTCACACACGAGAAGGGCGGGTGATGACAACCTTCGCCCGTGATCGGATTTTCTTCTACAAGTCATAGAAATACAATATTTTCATACTTTTCCTAATTTTTGGATTCACACAAGTAAATATCTACCCACATTATAATAAAATTTAATAAAGATATTTGTTTCTTCAAATATCTACAAAACACATGGATAAAACTTAATTAATCTTATAATCTAAATTTAAAAAAAAATAACCTTAATGAGCTTTTTTTCCCCTTTTTTAGATTGATTGATTTTGTCTTCAGTGCTAGTTAAAAATTATTGTTTGATGCATATGAAATCGGAAATAGTTTTGTGTTTAGTTGTTGGAGGGAGTTTGAGAAGTGAAATGAGAGTAGTTTTCTAGAGTTTGTGTTTAGTTGTTGTTGAAGTGAAATAAGAGATGAGATTTGGGGGGTAATTTAGTCCATAAAAGGTGTGTGTGGTTATTATTGTCAGAATTTTTGTTCTATGACTAATTTTGATATTGAGTTTTTGAAAATGGCTATATAAGACAATTTCCCAATTATTTTTAAATCATTATTTCCACAATCAATTATGTAAGCATACCGACTATTGCAGGTGCAATCTCACAACAAACATCTGGCTTTCCACCATTAATTAATTTTAAAAGGGGTATTGTTAAGTTATATTATATATAATTTATAAATAATTATTTATAATCTTTCATTCATTTTAGATATCATATTTTTTATAGAGAGAATTACATTTTTCCTGAGAATTAAATTGGTTAAAAATAAATAAATTTAATCAATAATTTAATACTTAACAAAAACTCAACTCAACACTAAATTTTAATTTATATTTTTAATATTGACTAATTTTTTTTAGGTTACCAACAATTAGAAGACCAAAGCTACTAGACGAGGAAGCTAAGGCTTGACGAGCTCAAGGGTGTCGACTTTATCTTAGCATAGCTCACAAACCATTTACCGAGATTGGTTAATAAGGTAAAGCATTGTTTGAAATTTAAATTGAGCATCAGTAATTTAAAAGATACAATATTAAAGTATTTGGTAAAAACTATATGTTATAACTTAAAAACTAATTTAATTTAATTTTATACTTATAAAATAAAATAATTATTATATCTTCATTAATTTTATTAAAATTATTATTTAAAAACTATATTTACTACATACTATTAATTTTTATTTTATAATTACAATTTTTATTTTTGCAATAGCCGTAATTCAAAAAATATGGCACCTTAATACCAAATTGGAGATGAGTAAAGCATATGCATACATGTTTAGTCACGGGAGATCAAGGATGATTTTCGGATAAATCCATGAGTGGCAAAGTTTGTATTTATGCATGTGCGATATTAAGTGTGGCAATTTTTATATTGGCTCATGGATTTTATAAATAGGGCCTTGAAATTAACTTGTGATTCATTCCGAAATCTCTTATAAAATCTATCTTTTCTTTCTTCTTATATCATTTATTTATTTATACTTCCTTTCATATTCTCAGCAATTATGATAGTATTTTAATTCTTTTTAATATTTAATATTTTTTCATGCTTAGATGTGTCATTAATTTATTTAATTGGTCTAATAATCCGCTTCCACATACCATAAAGCCAGCAGCTCTATTATCAATGGTTTACTCAAAGATTTACTCATTAGTAAAAATATTCTAATAATTTTAATTTGTATAATTTCTCATTCATTGTTTATAATTTGTATCACCTCTTTTATTTTCTTATTAACTCTATTAGAATATTTGATAAAAATTAAGTAAAAGGATTATCATACGCCTTTGTGCGCACCATCATAAATTAATACAATAAATTAGAATAACAAAAATATCAAAACCAGTAAACTCAAATTCTTTATCTCAAAATCCACCACCAATTTTGATCCACAACCATAATTTTTTAATCGAATCCTTCGTCTTCAGGTAAACCAAAAATAAAATATAAAACATCTCACTTTCTTCCTTGTCTTCTTTCTTTAAATTTTTAGAATTCCCCGAATAAACATACATTTTGATCAAATCCTTCATCCACTTGCGGTAAAAGGTTTTGGTCTTACATCATTATTGCGACAATAATTTATGTTGACCAGTAAGACTTTTGCATGTGCTATAATATATACAAGTGTTGCTGGTAAACAATTTGGTATTTTAATATTTTAAACTTTAATAATTGTCAAGCGTGTCATTTAATTTAATTAATTGCTCCAAGTCCACTTGCCAGATGGCCAACGACTCTTATTTAATGAAATTAAAGGAAGAACAAACCAATAAAATGTAACAACAAAATAAGACTGACCAATAGCGTTATTGTTGGTTGAAAGTTATTTTGCAGCGGAAATTATTAATCGCAACTCTCATTTATTATATAACATTATTATAATTTAAAAATCATACCTTTAATTAGGGATGACAATAGGGAGGGGAGGGGAGGGGACCAACATCTCCGTATCTATTCCCGATATTCTACATGTGTCCTCATCTCCTTTCTGTTCCCGTCATAATTGCTTCAGAGTATTCTCGTTCCTTCCCCAAATAATAATAAGAAATTTCCGAGGGTCCCCAATTCCCAAATAACTGATATTTTTTTTTAGTTTTCAAACTTAATTTAATCATATTAACATAAAAATATATAAAATAAAATGAAAATAATCATGAATGGGCCTTTTGTTTTATTATACTCCTTCAAACTTTTGGTATATATAATATTCAAATAATGATTTTCAAAACAAAATTCAAATAATGTGATTTTTATATAATATTGACGTGATTGTTGTCTATGAGTAATGATACCTACTGATCACCTATTATGGCGCAACAAAGCCGCATGTGTGGCTACTAGTTAACATTGCGATGAGTTAGGCTACTTGGCCACTGACAACGCAACATGCTACTGGGCTATGATGAGATGAAGAGAAGTTGGGTGCTTACTACTGCACGAATAATTTGAAAAAGATGAGCAAGACTGTGAGAAAGTAATTTAGAGTTTGATTTGTGAGTTATGAGCTTGCGGGATTGTGTGCTTTTGGTTGTAGTTAAGTTTAAATTATATTAAACACTTTATATTAACTAATATTTATATTATTTGTATAAATATTTTGATATTTGTTATTTACACCAATATTTAATATTTTACAATTTAAAATTTATTATTTATTGACTAATAATTCTAGAAAAATTAAAATTAAAATAGGGAAATGGAGAATTGGGGAGGGGATGGGGATTCCACCTCATCCCCGTCCCTTCCCCGAATAAGTAATTGGGTAAAAAATCGTCTCCGTCTCTTCCCTGAATAAGAAATTGGGTATAAAATCGTCCTCGTACCCTCCCTAAATAAGGAAAATCCCCAAGAGCCCCCCGTCCCAATGGAGATTTCTGTCATCCCTACTTTTAATTTTTTGTAATAATAGTTTAGACACCTAAGTTACGATCTGTCACCAACGATATTTTAGATTATAAATCAAGTTCAATCTATACTTAACGTATGGGCACCCTCATTATTACTGAAAGCAACTAGCAACAAATTTTTTTTTCTCTCAAAGTTAGAGAGAAACTTTTCTTTGTTCTATATATTGTGGCTTTTCTATTTCTTTTGTGAAAAACAAATTTTTTTATACCTTTTTTTATGGCAACCCTAGGCTTTTTAATTTATACATTTTTAATTCTATTAAATTGAAAATATTCGACTTAAATTGAAAGATATGACAAAGCCAAAAAAAGGGCACATCACTTGTAGGGATGGCAATGGGCACCGCCGTCAACGAGTTTGCCATTACCGCACTCGCACCCGCACAAAATTTAAATTACCAAACCCTTTAATTTTTTTAAAAAAAATCCACCCGCTGCGGGTTTTAACAATTACCAAACCCGCAAGGTTAAAACCCGCAAGGTTAAAACCCGCAACGGTACCTGGCGGATTTTTTGCGGGTTTACACATTTAAAATTACAAATGTTCAATATGTAAATTTATAAGAATAACCTAAAATTCCACATAAGATACTCAATTCTAAATTTAACAAATGTAAATGGAAAATTTAAATTTCAACATCAATCCAACACAAATTCTTAAATTTAAGTATAAAATACATAAATCTATAAAAAAAAAAAACCACAAACTAGTATCTAAAAATAACAATTATCATTTCATATTATCATTCAATACAAGATCCAAGAAAAGATTTTCACTTCATTCGCCACTATTAGCGCCCATCCAACACAATTCCGACAATAATAATTAAAATTTATATTTTCTAAAGAATAATACTTTTTTAAATACTAATCCAAAGAAAAAAATTATAATAATGAAATAATCAATACATTAACTTAAAGAATAATAGTCCATACAAAATTATAATAAGTATATAATAATTCATGCATCAAGTTAAAGAAAATTCAATCAAAATTATAATAATGATTAAAAATTTAGTTTATTTTTAGATTTAAAAATTTTTTCAATTAAAATTAAATTAAAAATAATTAAAAAGGCTGCGGGTTTGTGGATATCCATGCAGGTATTCAACGGATATTTGACTAATACCAACCTACCCGCAACCTAGTGTGAGTTTCAATTTATAATATCAAACCCTCCTGCAACCCACAAAATTATCCAAAGTAGGCGGGTTTGGGCGGATTTGCGGATACCATTGCCATCCTTCACTTAATCTTATTATAGAGGCTCACTTTATAAAATAACACAAGGCCTCTTATACACAATCATATTAAATGAACCTTTTACCAAATAATATATTTGGACTTTTTGACCCAACTAACTAGTTCTTTTGCTTATTAGTCTAGTATTGGTGTTATCAATCAAATAAGCTAACCCAAGGATCATTTGGGTATATATAATAGTGGTTACAATAATTATGTCCATAATTAAACTAGCATGATTATAAATCTACTCCACTAAAAGATTGAAATTGACCTCCATAATTGCATGCTATCTAGGATAATGTTCTCGAATAATAATTGGACTCATTTCACATTGATTTCTTTACTTAACAATCATTTGTGCCACATCAATAAAATTGATATCTCAATTGTCCAATTAATTTAGTTACATCTTGTTCCTTAGTACTTATTGGTTTTCTCTAACGATCATTTTCAACATACTAATTATGTTAGCAGACTCTGATTTGAAAATTTTATGATCAAGTATCAAAAACCTGTCAAGAGAAGTGTTGTACAAAATTTATATTGTTAATCTATAATTTCACTACTCATAAATGTTTCCACCAAGATATCAAGTAATCTTAACTACAAATGTATATCATGCCCATTGGTAACTCAAATGGAATAAAAATCATAATCATGAAACTATAATTAATTTAAGATTAAGATTGTAATAAAATCAATGCATATGAGAGTTAGTAAATCTGATAGTCATTTCAAAATTAATTAAATCTCATATACAATCTAGTTTAATATAGTCAAATCTCATTTATAAGCCAGTTCAATATAATCAAACTACATTAGTAAATTTATTTATGATTTAGTACAAATCATTTAACAAATTCACTACAACCTAAATTTATTTAATTATAAAATAACTTAAATTTATGTCTTTTAAGAATCTAATTATTGATCACATAAATATATATAATATTGATTAAATGGACTTTATTCAAAATACTTATGCAATTAAGATATCTAAAAAATCTATTAAAATTTTATTAATAAGAAAGCTATTTATTACAAATAAATATGTATTAAAGAGCACATCATTCCAATAGTTCCTGCATGTGCAATCTTACAACAAACATGTGGCTCGCCACCATTAACTAATATTAAAAGACCAAAGCTAACTGACACGGGAGGCTAAGCTTGACGAGCTCAAGTGTGCAAAACTTAATCTAGCACGACATACAAACCATTTACCTTGATTGTTTAACAAGCTAAGAGCTGGAATCAAAATGTGCTGGAATTAGAATGAGTTAAAATGTGAATGGAAAATAGGAATTAAAATAAGTTATTTACTTAAACTGTAATAATCGATATTAGAATGAGTTGTATTTCTATTACTGTATTTACTTTGTCTTAGAATCCGAATCATAATGAGTTTTATTGTTCAAATTATTAAAAAGTCATTAATTAACTATTGTCATAAATATTAATTTTTATTTTAGTTATTGTAATTATTATTATTAAAAATTATTATTATTGGTAATTATTGTTAATAATAATATTATTATTAACATTAATATATTAATTAATTATAATACTTTTTATCATTAATAATAATAATAATCCATTCACATAATAATAATAATAATAATAATAATAATAATAATAATAACCATAATAAAAATCATCATCACATCAGCAACATGGTCGTCGTCATAGACATCACCACCGGAGACGGCTGCTGCTGCTGGTTTGCAAATGGTGAGGACGAAGATTGCACAATGAGGCTCAATTTTGGTAAAAATCAAAAGACGAAAACGACAAAGACGACGAATCTGACATGTGCTCTTTTTTTTTTTCAACTAAAGGCAAAATTGGGTTTTTGAATTTTTTGGGGGGCGAAATTGAAATTCTCAGGAATGGGAGACTAATTTATACCCCTCTTAAAGAATAAATCTTCCATTCCCCATTCCCAGGGCCCCATGATTCTGATTCCCGCCTTTATTTTTCAAAGCAAACGCTGTCAATTATTCTAATTCTGAATTCCAATTCTTTAATCTAAAAAATAAACACACCATAAGTAAAACACATGCATACATGGTTAGTCACAAGAGATCAAAGATGATTTTTGGATAAATTTGTCAATGGCAAAGTTTGTAATTATGCATGTGTGATTTAATTGTGGCAATTTTATATTGGCTCATCCAATTTATAAATAGGGTCTTGTACTTCACTTGTAAGTCATTGTAGAATTAATAATAATTTTCATTTATAATAAAATCTATCTTTTCTTTCTTCTTATATCATTTATTTATTCATACTTCCTATCATATTCTCAATAATTATAATAGTACTTTAATTATTTTTAAGATTTAATAATAATAATAATTAATAATTATTAGCATAATTTTTGGGTATTTATTTGTTTGTTATATGTGATATAAGATTTTTAGGTAACATTGTAGAAAACTTATGCTACTGATTATTAGACAATAGGCTGGGAGCAATAATTTTTCAATACCTTGTGAACTTAATATTCTTCTAGACAATTTTATGTTGATATTAAAATACAAATTTTGACTACGTTTATTGTGTTGCTATATGATAAAATGATTTTTAGGAAATATGTCTCCTTTTTTAATGAAGATTTGTAAATTCTAAATTAGGATATTTTTTGGGCTTTTCATATTTAGTAGTTTTCTTATTTATAAGGATTCCTATTTAAGTAATAAGTAATTTTCCTTT
The DNA here is from genome assembly GCA_018350135.1 of Citrus trifoliata. NCBI lineage: Eukaryota > Viridiplantae > Streptophyta > Magnoliopsida > Sapindales > Rutaceae > Citrus > Citrus trifoliata. Next base: position 13,054,197 of record CM031392.1, on the reverse strand, counting down.
TGGGATTTAACTTATTTAAGAAGCAATACAACTTATATAAGGAAAGAAATACTTCTCCTATAAGAAATAATTACTATATAGGGAGCTTGAGTTCACTTTTGTACATATCACAACAATCAGTTCTCTGCAAATAGATAAAGTGTGAGAAAAACAGCAGGTCTATTGAGAGATTGGGTGCTATTGGGGTTTTGGATAAGAGGAAAATACAACTTTTATCACACAATTGACTAATGCTAAGTAAATTATGTTTCAAGTTTTCAACCAAGCATACATTTTCAATAAGAGTAGAAGATACATTACAAACATTCCGATACCAATGATTTTCCCTATTGAGTTGTCTCCAAAGGATACATCTCCACAATTTTCAATCTTAGTAAAACTTGAAAACCAAAATAATTCCCTATCATATGTCTTAAACATCCGCTGTCTAAGTACCACTTATTTTTCCTTTTCTTTGATCACGTATCAAGTTCATCCAATGATTCTTCCTCGATCGCCATGAGAGCTAAATTTGTCATTTCATGTTCTTCATTATCGTTCGTCTCCTCATCGCTATCGTCCCATGTAGCTACCATTGCTTACTTTTTGAGCTTGCTGAGCAGAAGACACTCATACCGTATATGTCTAGGCTTTTTACATTTATAGAAAATGATTTGATCCTTTTTCTCCTTTTGGTTTTTGAAGTTTCGAAACTTTCTTCGCTCACTAGTTTTTTTGTAAAATTTTCTAAATCTTCTAGTCAACATAACCATCTCCTCATCATCCAGCTCACTTTCTTCATCACTCTCATGTTTTGAAGCTTTGAGAGCAATATTTTTCTTCTTCTCATCATGCATTTTTTCTGTTACCAAGTCTTCTTCATATGAAATAAGAAAGCCAATTAAATCATCAAGAGGTAAAGTGTTTAAATTTTTTTCCTCTTCAATAGTAGTTCTCTTAGGTCTCCATTCATTTGGAAGTGGCCTAATGATTTTCTTTACTTTCTAACTATTTGAGAAAGTTTTTTCTAGGGCTCCTAGGGTGTTCACTATGTTCGTAAATTATGTATACATAGAATACACACTTTCATTTTGTTCCATCTAGAACAATTCGTATTGATGAGTGTATCTACTGATTTTAGACTCTTTAACTTGATTTATCCCTTCATAGACAGCCTCAAGTTTATTCTATATTTCTTGAGCACTCTCACAACTAGATGCTCTATGAAATTCCTTTTTATCTAGAGCACAAAACAGAACATTCATTGCTTTGGAGTTTAAAGACATCGTTTTCTTTTCTAACTCACTCCATTGACTTGACGGTTTAGGAATATCATCTCCTTCTTCATTTTTAGTTATAGGTACAAATGGACCATCACAAACAACTTCCCAAATTTCGTAATTTAAAGCTTGTAAGTAAATTCTCATCCTAATTTTTCAATATGGATAGTCATTACTATCAAAGAACAATGGTCTAGTTGTGAACTGTCATTCCCTAAATGTTGAGTCATTTTGGGTTGTCTTAAATCTTTTACTCTAGACGGTTAAGTCCTAATAAGAGAACAAGACTCTGATACTAAATAAAATTCTACTTATGCAACCCAAGAGGGGGGTGAATTGGGTATCTAAAAATTATTCAATTCTAAAACAAAACTCAATGCTAATCTAAAATGAATTTAAAACAATAACAAATAAATCAATCACAAATATAAAAAGATAAAGGAAGAGAGATTCAAACACGGAGATTTTTACGTGGTTTGGCCAACCTCGCCTACGTCCACGCCTCCAATCACTCAAAGTAAAGATTATAAATTTGTTCTTCACCCACACAATACTTAATATTACAAATCAATGCCCGATATGTGAATAAATGAAGTAAGAATGTGTTTAAAGCTTCATAAAGGTTGTATTCTCAATTAGGAGCTCAATGATAGAGTTGTGATCAACTTTTGTTTGAATTTGAATGAGCTTATTTATAGTTAGAGCTGAAAAATTAGTCATTCTTGACTTTCTGGGAGAAAACGGATCGCCGTTAACCGTTATCAGTTAATCATTTGTACTGGTCAAAATTACCGTTGAGCCAAATTTCAAATAAACAGTTGACCGTTTGTCACTACCCTTTCACTATTAATTTCCAAAGACTTGTAAAACAAATTTCTACTATCCATTCTTACTGAACGGTTAAAGGTCAGTATAAAATGATAGTCTGGAAATTATCGGTTAGCTATTTGAAGTTAATGGTTCACCAATTATTTCCAGTGACCTGGAAAATGAAATAGCTTTATCCGTTTCTATTAAACAGTGCAAGATTAGTACAAGCTTCTATTCTGGAATTTATCGGTTAACCGTTTGCTATAAACGGTTCAACATTTAATTCCAGTGACCTTCCCAGCATATTATGTTTTTCGTTTTTGCTAACTGATTAGAGTTTAAGCAATTGTCCCTCTCTGGATTTTATCGGTTAACCGTTTCAAGGTAAACGATTTATTATTTACTTCCAGAATCACAGTTTTAGCCAAATATCATAGGGAATCATTTTCCAATTGAAGTATAATCAACTTTACATCTTTCATGAACACAATAGGAATGATTATATGGCTTTTGTTTATTAATGATTAGCTCCAACATTTTAATAAAAAACATTTAAAGTTTGTTATCATCAAAATCAATATAATGAATATATTCATGTTAACAACAAGCACTGTAACCAATCTCCTATTGTCTTAGCTAGTAAATATTAAGCCACAATTTTATTAAGAAACTCACCCTATATTTGTACTTTTTGTATATTTAGTTCAAGATTAATATAATATCATAACATGATTTTCTTAAACATATTGTTAATTGGAAATAATTATGATAATATTATATATCCAAATAGGATTAAATTTAGTTCTCTAATTATTAAATTATTTAATGTTTAAATTCCATAAATTTGTTTTCATATTTTCGAAACAATATATTTCAAGTCACAACTTATATTAATATAATCCTAATTCTAATTAATTTTTTCCAAGTGATATTTTTTTCAGTGGATGGTAGTTGAATTGAAATCAATAGAGAAAAACAACTTGGACCATGTGGAGCATGAGAATGTAGAACGGGATATGGATGCAAGAGGCTTGGAGCTAGTATTGTAAAACTTGTTGAAGAAATCTAAGTGTTGTTAATGAAGATACCTTAGAGGTGGCATAAAGACTTTATGCTCTAAGTTAGTGTTAGCATGAATATTATTTCTTTATTTATATGACAATTGAACTATCGAAAGTTACTTAGTATTGTTATATTTATTTATTTTTTTAATGGATGCATAATCTTGCACAAATGATCAATATATATTTTAAAAAAATAAATGTGGGCGGGGGAGATTCGAACAAAGGTCCCAATGGCCTTAAAACTAAATGGACACTTGAGTGGAGTAGAAACTGAGCATTATTTGGAGACCTGGTTGTTTATTGATATGTTTTAAATTATAATACCTTTTTTTTTATAGACTTAAAGTCACTAAGGAGTAGCATTGGTAACTTGACGAGATGGGTCGAGATTCACCGAATTTGATCCTGTCTCCAACAATAAATTGGTACAAAAATGTGTCATGATACCGTCATGAGCAAGATCCTGAATTTTTCTAGATGACATGAGTTTTCTATCATACACTGCTAATTATGTCACAAATGACATGCCATACTCCTATAACCGACATGTCATACATTTTTTTACTAAACGATTCATCATATATATATGACCAACATGTCAAATATATGTAAATAACTAAACTAACTTGTCATATATTTGTAAAAACCTAGATTTTAGGATATTCAAGATCTCAATTGGAATTTTCAAACGACTCGAATCTCAGATCAAATAATAAATTGGGATATAAATTTTATCCCAAATCCCATCTTAAACGACCTAGGATCCCAAATCTCAATCAGGATTCAGGGAATTCTGCCAGCCTTATTAAGGGGAAAGACAATCGACAATAAAATCGTAGAGTGAGGAATTTTGATTAGGGAAGGCTTGGTTCAATCTAGCAATATAAATATTAAACATAACAAATGTGGACCGTTGCATTTGGTCAACGGTATAAAATATTTATTTTAATAAAAGATATAAATTCTTTAAAAATATTGTAAACTGTTAACAAATTGGTTAAAAAGATTTTTTACAAATTAAAAGAAGAAAAAAAAGAGTTATAATTCCATTATATAAAAGATCGTGTAGTATCATATAAAAATCCGTAATTGCAATTGTAACTATTATTTTAATACAAATTTGATCAAAATTAGAATTAGTCGATGGTTGTGATTGTCATTGAATTGAAATGGTAACTATAAATATAAGTGGAATTGTCGTTGACAGTTTGATTGGAAATTTGGAATTGGAATTGTAATTATAATAGGAATTTTAATTGCAGTTGTAATTGTAACTGGAATTGGAATTGAAATTGTAATTGTGATCAGAACTGTAATTGCAGTTGGAATTGTAATTATCAATGTAATAGAAGTTGTAATTGTAATTGTAATTGTAATTGTTACAGCTATTGTAATTATTCTTGTACAACTGCAACTGTATTTGTAATTTTAATTACAATTAATAATACAATTAAAATTGTAATCGTAATCATAATTGCAATTGTAATCACAATTGAATTTTAAAAAAAATTGAAATTACAATTGCGATTCTAATTATTGTCACAACTATAATTTTATTATTGCTATTGTTATTGTAATTATTATTAAATATTACTATAATAACAATTGCCACTGTTGATAGAATTAAGACTACAATTGTTATTGCATTTATTATTGTAATTGGAATTGAAATTTTAATTGCAACTATTGTAATTGGAATTACAATTGAAATTAAAGTTGTTATGGTTGTTTTAATTTAAATTTGGAATTAATAATAAAAGATTGAAATTGAAATTATTAATGTAGTTACTGTAATTACGATTTCTATTTTAATTGTAAGATATTGCAACTGAAATTATAAATCCTAAATATATTTAAAATTGTAATTAGAATTTTTCAAGTGAGACACTCCAAAAATCTCTTCAAATAAAGATTTTATTACTTATTTGAAAAGCCACATCAATATTTAAAACTCCAAAAGACACTCTAATTAAAATTCTTCAATTAAGAAATGATTCTCTCTCTTCAAATTTGGAGAGTTGATTTCTCTCTCTTCAATTCATATTTCATTACTTTTCATTGGAGAAAGAGAGAGAAATGCTTTAATTGCTATTGACTTTTCCTTTAAAAAATTAATTATTTGATTAAAATAATATTAATTTATTTCTATTTAAAGAGTCTTTTGGAGAATATCATATTTTTTCACCTTTTTATTTGCCACACAGGTAAATAAATAAATATTTGAAGAGTAAAATTTATAGAAACTTTTAGAGATGCTCTTAGAGTATCACCAAGAGATTCTACTATTTGCTAATCTATGTGGCAAATAGAAGAGTAAAAAATTATTATGTCCTCCAAAGGGCTCTTCAAATAAATAAGTTAATATTATTTTAATCAAATAACTTTTTTTATTGGAAAAATAAATAATAATTAAAACATTTCTCTCTCTCTCCTATAAAAGTAATAAAATATAAATTAAAGAAGGAAAAATCACTCTACAAATTTGACAAAACAGAAACATTCTTATTTAAAACTAGGAAATAGAACCGCACTTCGTGCGGTTTAAAAAAAAATTAGTATTATCTTTTTTTATTATTTTATACTTGATGAAACTAATAAAAAATATGAATTATTTTTTTAAAAAATGACGCAGTCTTATAAAATTAATGTTATTTATGAAAGTTAATTATTTTTTTGTTAACATTAAAAATATATATTAATGTGTATAGTTAAGTGTGCACAACCTTTTATTAAAGAAAAATTATATTCACACTAATCAACTCTCCATTTTTCTTGGTATTAATAGACTCTCACATCTTATAAAGCCTGACCCTTATCATCTAACTATCTTTATCATTGTTTAACTCACGAAGAAAATAGTACTCCATGAAGCATATAATACTAAAAATTTAAATAAGTCAAAAAATAAAAACACAAGAACATTTCTAAAGAGGATGTTGGTTAAATAATAAAAAAAAACTCAAACATAACAAATATTAAATGCTTAATATTTATAGAGCTTGAAGCAGTCAAAAGACACTAAATAAAAGGTTGCATAATTAAATATGGAATTATGACATTAAAATTAGGTCATAATGGCATTTGTGAGGGAAGATGAAGGAACATTCATTCATATATTAATTAGTTGATGTATTTTAAACCACTAAAGTTTAGTTGTTGGCTTAATAAAATAAATGAATGTTTCAAAACTTATAATTAATTTATTATTAATGGTTACATATTGTTGAATTTAAATAGAAAGAGGAAGAAACATGTAATTTTTTACAATCTATTAATTATTTTATATTTTTAATATTTTGTAATGTAATTATTTTTTAATCTCAACCAATATATTAGATAATAAAAAATATAAAAATATGAGAAATAATAATGCCACAAATCTTAACTACTTAATATTTATAGAGTTTGAAGAAGGCAAAAGGCACTAAACAAAAGGCTTGCATAATTAAATATGAGATTATAGCATTAAAATTAGACTCTAATGGCATTGTTGAGGGAAGATGAAGGAACATTCCTTCCTATATTAATTAATTGATATATTTAAACCACTAAAATTTAATTGTTGGCATAATAAAATAAATAAATGTTTCAAGATTTATAATTAATTATTATTAATGGTTACATATTATTGAATTTAAATAGAAAGAGGAAGAGACATGTCATCTTTTATAATCTAATAATTATTTTTTATTTTTAATATTGTGTAATGTAATTATTTTTTTAATATCAACCAATTTATTAGATAATAGAGAATACAAGAAGATGAGAAATAGTGATGCCACATCACCTCCTCTAGTCCCAACTATATATATACATATACATATCTTAATTAAAATATCTTTTAGAATCTTAATTATTAATGTGGCTCTTCAAATAAATAGTAAAATCTTATTCAACTTTCTCATTTTCTCGGTTGTTTAGGCCACCACATGCTGTTGTTGCCAGTAGCCCACAAACTCTCAATAATTTCAAGATAACTTCCAGTTGCTGATTGTACAACGCATCAAATCCAATGGCTATATTTTTTAAAAATATTTTATTACATGCAATATTGCAATAGATCTAGTGCGTGCTAGTCATAGCCTTATTAGCATTACACAAACATATTGGATTATACAGATAATATTTAAAGTATATAAATGCTCAACAAGGGATCCACTATGCTCAATTATGAGAAAGTATATGCAAGAAATTTTCATAAATGAATTGAATTTAAAAAGTTGGCCAGTAATGTTTGTAAAATTTTTTATTTATATAAAAGTATATATTTTATATTTAAAAATTTTTAATGAGTCCAATTAATAAATAAAAATTAAGAATGAAAGATTACATGAACAATTTGTAGTGGGCTTTAAATTCAATCTTCGAAGTTCATGCGGAATATATTATAATGGAAAGCTTGATTAAAATAATTGTATTGATAAAGGGTCTCACTTGAAATTCTCTATGCTTTAGGAGTAAATTGCACTATGTTGATGGACATAATTACTGTTAAGTGGAAGTCTATTATCTTGTTAAATAAGATAAATAAGAAAAGAATATTTTGAATTCAAATTTTGAAATATTAGGCTCAAGGATAAGAAGAAATATCTTGCTTTCAAATAAAAGAATTTTATTTGAATCCCACTAGTGAAGATAAAGAACACTAAGGATCCCACTTAATTTTTGCTCTTATTTTTTTTTTTTTAAGTCTTATATAAAGATAAGACTATTCTCTACAAGTGACTGGCTAGAGGAAAAACCTTTAAAATATAGAGTGAATAATGTGAATCACTTTGGAGGCAAGACACTTAGGTGGCGTTAGTTTTTTAACTTAATAAATTAAAGTGACTTAACTTAATTAATTAAATTAATTAGAGGTGTTTATTTTTATAATTTAATGAGACTTTTTAGATAATTTTGACTTAATAAAATAAGCCAATTTTTTTGGCTTTTTACTTAATGAAGAAATCTGAATTAAGTCAATTACTTACTAATGTCAAAAATATTCCTGCTTTATAATTTATTTTTTATGTCTATCCCAAAACTCACCCATAGATATTTACCCCACATAAAAATATCCCTGTTTTTTCTTTCTTATATTATATGCGATAAAATTTGAAATTTATGGTATTTTATATATTAAAATTTTAAAATAATTATGTATTCACTTGAATATAATTTTACTTATAAATGTTAAAATATTGTGGTATTTAATATATTATTTATTTGACATTCAAATTTAATAAGGATATAAATATAGAAATACATATTTTCATTTTTTGAAGTTGAAAAAAACAAATAACTTAATACTTATTTTCTGAGATTTAGTCGAAAAAATAAATATATTATTCAGATTCAGACATTCAGATCTATTCAGAATTTAAATTAATTCAGGTATATTCAGATTTCAGACAAAAAAAAAAACGCCACCTTAGATTGCAAAGTGAGGTCAATTTATTGTTATTGCTCAATCTCATGTTGTGCGAAACAATCTTAGTTGAGTTCTTGAAACACTTTCAGTAGTAGCTTAAGTGGGTTTCAACATGGGACCCACGAAAATTTAATATTAAAACATGGGTCCTATAATGAGACTTACTGCTTAGCTAAGTGGCAAAGTATTGTTGGCTAGTCTTACCACCTCAACCTGTTAAGATGGTAGGACCAGACTACTCTAAAGATAGAGAAGAAATACGTCTATAGGACTAGCTTGCTGAGATGGTAGGTTCATTGTGCGGCCACAAGTGAGTCTTGGTTTTGGACTTATTAAATTTAACATTCAACATATAGTGTATTCTAAAATAAGACCCAATACTCTTTATTTGGAAGAAAATTAGTGTCAAGTTGAGATGGTAGGTAATCAAATACAAATATTTCTTAAGAAATAAGAGATGATATATCATTCAAGCATATGTTGTTATCTTTAGAGTCGGTTTCATAGTGTTGTGCTTTCTTATATAATCATTATTTGTTGTGTTGATAAAAATAATTAACTACGAAGAAGAGTAGTTAGCATTTGGTAGATATTATTTTAAAAAGTAGATATTAGTTTAAAAAGCAATATTTTGGGTTTAATAAAGTTTTTTGTCCAACAATTGTGACAATACATATGACTAAAATGGACACTAAATTTGTCAATTAGGGATCTTTGACTTTAATATGGTTTGAACAAAGTTAAAAGATAAAAGCACAAACTTTTATACATAATAGGATAAAATACACTTCATTGTAGTGTGATTATTTTTAATCTTTTAGCTTGGTCTTGACCATATTAAAGTGAGGTATCCGTAATTTGAAAATTATTATATGTGCATCCCAATGAGTAGAACACCCTATTTATTAAAATAAGTATCAAACTAAAAGACATGAAAAATAGAAATTTCAATCAATGTTTTTTGTCATCGACTTTATTTTAGAATAATTTTCAACCTTATAAAGAGTTTTTTTTTTTTAGGGTAGCAAATCCGTATAAAAAGATGTGGCTCCATAATATATTTTTTTAAAAAGGTGATTTTTTATGGAGAAAAAGATAAGTAAATTTTCTAAACACTGTAGTAGCAATAACGAAATTTCTAAAAGCCAATAAGAAGATTATCACTTTATCATCGAATTCTTAGGCATGAGAACTAATTGGAGATTTTGATGATGTCTAAGAGAATAATACTTCAATTAACAGTGTATTGAGTAATGTTAATGTTAGTAACAACGCAATGAATTTTTTATGCACAAAATCATTTCTCTTTTGCTCTTTTCTTTTGTACATATCTATCTATGTAGAGATGGCAAATGGACCGGGCAGCACATGGAATGGTACGGGCACGGCACATGTCCATACAACATGATACTATACAAGGACATTTTAATAGGTATGCAATATAGTATAGCATGCATGTGAACTAGGATGGACTGAAAATTTTCAGGACGTGAGCCTAAAAATGTAGCACGATAGATATGAGCTAAAGCACAACACTTGAAAAATTCATTTGTGGGCTAGCATGCAGCCTAGGGGCCATAAAAAGCCCATGAGTCATGAATAGCATACAGGGCAAAGTATATCAAAGTAAAAAATTTTAATTAGAAGTAAAATTTAAAATTTATGATCTTATAGATAGCTTGAATTGAATCTTTTAATTTTTTTTATTAGCATAGGTTTTCTAAATTCATTCAAATCTTAGTTTAAAAAAATACTCTAATTATTTTATGCTTCTAATTTATTAAATGAATAAATGATATCATGATTTTAATAAATAAAATTATAAATATCTAAAATACTAACTAGGCAACCCAAGAGGGGGGTGAATTGGCATTCTAAAAGTTTAAGCAACTAAAACTTAATGCAATTTAAACAAAGCAACCAAATTCGAAATAAATAAATTAACGTGCAATGAAAAATAAAGAGATAGGGTAAGAGAAAGCAAACACGCGATTTTTACATGGTTCGGCCAACCGTGCCTACATCCACGCCTCCAAGCTCACCGGGCTTGAGGATTTCACTAAGCGAGCCTCCAAGGCTTCAATAACTCTTGCAATTAACTTCCAAGGTATAGACCTTTACAACAAGAGATTATCCCTAATCTCCTAATTTAAGTGTATCCGAACACTTACAATCACTCAAAAATAAAGATTACAAATGAATTTTCTCACACAATGTATATGGTTACAAATGAAAGCTCAAAGTGTAAATCAATGAAACAAAAAGAGGTTTAAAGCTCAATAATGGTTGTATGCTCAGTAGCAAATTCAATGATAGCTCTTAGATCTCATTTGATTTGAATTTAATTGAGTCATTTTATAGTTAGAGCTGAAAACTAGTCATTGCTGACTTTCTGCACGCAAACGGATCACCGTTTAGCCTTTATCGGATTACTGTTTTGACTTGAGCAAGTGACCGTTGTACTATAATTTCAAATTGTCGGATCATTATTTTCTAGATGTCGGTTTGTCGTCAGCGTCCAGAAGCTAATTTCAATCCTCTTCTATGTCGGTTAGCCATTATCTCATAAACGGTTAGTTGTTTGATACAGTGATTACTACAATGAAACTATTTTTAAAAAATTATAGTTTTACCCCAAAATGTTTTATATTTATAATATGACCCATATCTTCATAAAACTTTACAAATAAGTTCATTTGCAGAGTTTCAAGACAACACTAGTTGATTTCAAAGTTTTCAAAATCACTTTTCCTTTAAGTATTAAACCTTTATTTTATCAAAATAATGATTTATTTAAAATATATGAGAAATAATTTGAGTGTTTAAAAACTTAATCATTCTTAATCTTGTTTGTTATCATCAAAATCATCATTATAGACACATACATGTTAACAATATCATGATTTTATAAAGGATAAATTTAAAATTTTATGACTTTAATATTTCATTTATGAAATCATGAATCAATCAAAGGAAATACATTTCAATTGTTAACGAAATATTTTTCATCATTTACAGGCAAAAGATAAAATTGTGAATGAAATGTGGTTTTATTATAAACCAAAAGTTGCATTTTCATTCAATGGAGTTTAAGTGGACGTACAATATTAGTAATTCAAATAAAATTAGATAGAATTTGCATTATTACAGTTGACAATATATCCTAACTAGGTTGGTACCCACTAAACCATCTATTATTTGCAAATTCACAACCTTTCCACAAGTAAAATTTATTCAAAAAAGTTACAAGGAAAGAAAGTCTCTTGTCTCTAGAGGTAAGTTCGGTGTTCACTAGTGTACATAATCTTGATTCACTTCCTCTTGATCAAAATCCAAATACTCAATATATTTCATTAAAGCATGTTGCAAATCCTGTTGCACTTGGATTTCAACATCTTTGATGAGCATATAATACATACATATTTTACCCTTAATTATATAATTGCTAATTTGTTTTATTTGTTATTTTTAATTAATTGAATTATTTTATTTAATAGGGAATTAATTGGAGATTATGGATAAAAAGGGTATAAAAAAGTTTAATTTAGAAAGAAATAAAGATTAAATTAGAAGAAAAAAATACAGCCAAGAATTGATGGAATCTGAGCAGAAGAAATCAAAGCAATTAATTAATCCAATTCATGAAGATGGAATAATTAAAAGATTTAATTTTGCCAATTGCCAATTGGGGTACACGTGCAAGAGCTTTTAACTTCAAAAGTGGAAACAAATTTATGGCTTATGGTGGCATTAATTTGGAGGATTTATTTTATAATTGGAAAAGGATTTCAATTAGAATTCAAAAAGGATTCCTTTTGAAATTTTGAAGGATTCGGTGGCCAAGCATTATAAAAGGGAGTTTTGGGTTTTGAATTAAGGAGACGCAAAAGGAGAGTATTTGGCAGAGAAGAAAAGACAGCAATTTAATTCTCCATGGCTGATTTTGATTTCTTTTGTTTCTCCCAATTCAAATATATCTAGCTAATTTTCTTATACTGAAATTAAGGATGAAACCTTATTCAATGAAATAATTATTTTTTATTAATTAATTCTCTAAATATGTTTTTTAATGTTTATAATTCTTGTTTCACACGATTAGTGGATGTTATTATTTGACTAAATCTATGCTTGGATCTATAAAATCTAAAAATTATTATCTTTGATTATGTGTCTTTTATTAAATTGTTTACACAGAGTGTTTAGGAAAACTTTGATTCTTTGTCATTCAATATAGTTACATAGGATGCTTATATATTATACTATTAAGCAGAAAAAGAACATACACAAGATTAATTTTAGTTGTGCTCAACTGTTAGATCCATGAAATGACATAGATTGATTTCAAGTTGTCACTCTAAAATTGGGGATTAATTAACAATTCCATACTTACTAGTTGAATAGTGGTGGATCTTGAACCCTTAGGAATTTTTGTTTTATTGAATTTTCCTTTACTTTAATTGTTTTCTTAGTTTAACTAGTTTTATTTCTCTTAAAAACTCAATTTGCTCAACTACATTAGGATTAATATTAATTTAGTTGTACTCAATTGTTAGATCCATGAGATGACATAGATTGATTTCGAGCTGTCACTCTAAAATTGATAATTAATTAACAATTAGATACTTACTAGTTGAATAGTGATGGATTTTAAAATCTTGGTAATTTTTTTCTTATTGAATTTTCATTTACTTTAATTATTTTCTTAGTTTTATTAGTTTTATTTCTCTTAAAAACTCAATTTGCTCAACTAGGTCAGGATTAATATTAATTTTAGAATTAAAATAGACTTTTCAATTTATAGTAATTCCTATAAGTTCGACCTCATTACCACTATTCTATTTTTAGATTTGTGCGCTTGCAAGTATATTAAAATTGTTGGCAACAATCTTCTCAATCTTTCACACACATCAAAAAGTCTAATGTTTCTGATGACAAATTTGATCGATGTTCATCTAGAATTCTTCCACTTTCACTAAAAGCTAACTCTGGTGCTACAATTAAAATTGGTGGAGTTAGTAAATCATGGGCCATAATTTATAGTATAGGGAAAAAAGATGTCTTACCCTTCCAAAATTCTAAAATATCTTTTCAATTGTGAAGTAGTTACTAAATCTTCAAGATTGGAGGCAAAATATCTTTGCATTTCATTGCAATTAGTATCAATATTAAAAGCAATACCCTACTTTTGAGCAACAAAAGATGAGCTAGATTTCTATGAAAAACCATTGCTTGTTGAACATCACAATATGTAATCTTTGATATGAATTTGTTTAGATAAAAATTAAAAAGTGAAATGCAAGTTATGCAACCCAAGAGGTGAATTGAATTTTAAAACTTATGCAAAACAATTCGCACAACAATTTAATCTACTGCCTTAATCAAATAAAAAATAATAAATTCAATAAAGCACAATAATAAAAGAGTAAGTGAAGAGAGAGCAAACATAAAATTTTTATGTGGTTCGGCAATCTCCGCCTACGTCCATGCCTCCAAGCCAACCAACCTCGAAAATTTCACTATCCAAGCCTCCCAAAGCTTCAATCTCTTCACTCAAGTGTTTCTCACACTTATACACTCATAAATTTAATGAGAAAATAAAGATTACAAAAAAGAAACTCTCTTTAAGAGTGGATATACAAATAATAGCTCAATGAATATTTAATCTATGATAATTTGCGTATTGGAAGCTCAAACTACGTTGTTTTGAACTTGTTTATACTTGCAAAAATCTCAAAATTGAAGTTGGAGTTGAGTTTTTATAGTTAAAGTGCAAAAACTAGCCGTTATAGTAAAATTCTAACAAGCAAGCAGCTAGCCGCTTAATTTAGTCGGCTCCTCGCTTCAGAACAGTAAAGTTACCGTTAAATTTGAATTCTGCTACAGTAACACCGTTCACAAAATTACTATTTTACCCTAAACTTTCTGTAATTATATTATGGCCCAATACGTCATAGAACTTTTAAACAGGTCCAATTTTAGAAATTTTTAAATAATGCTTGTTATTTCCAAAATTTTCTGAAATTATGATATGACACAAAACATGATAATATTTTTCAAAAAAGTCCTTTTCAAACTTTAACAAAATACTTATAAATTTTAAAGTTCTCAAAATCCTTTCAATTTAGTCCAAATTTTGAAAATATGAAATTTTCCACAAGCGGCTAGCTGCTAGCCCTCAAGTGGTTAGCCACTAACTCTCTGTCTATTTTTAATATTTATATTTTGACCCCAAAACATTAAGAAATTATAGTATAGCCCAAAATGTTTCAAATATTTGCAAACAATATGTCCAAAACCGAAATTCAAAACAATACTTGTTAAAATCAAAGATTGTAAAACTTTTTCATTTTAGTCCACATCTTGAAATATAGCAAATTTCATAAAATGCTTGGTTTATAATTGTAAAACCTTTGATTTATGAAAAATAATGATTTATTAAACGAAATCTTGAACTTCTCAAATGCTAAACCATACATATATTAAATCATACCGGCTTTACAAGAATTATTGGAATAATGAGCCCGTTGAGCTCTAAACTTTATTCATGTGCCGTTGTCCGTTAAGTGTCTTGAACTTGATTTCACGTGGTTCATTTCATCATAAATATTATACTTCAAGAACTAATGAAAATGTGAAATACAATATTTATCAAATCACTTAAGACATATGTTTGTTATCATCAAAATTACATTATGTGTAACTCTTTAGGCTAACAAAAAGTTCATTAATAAAAAACATAATTGTAGCAAAATTAATATCTAGTCATGTGAGCAAATTTTCTGTTATACCATTAGCTAAAAGTTTTGCACTAATTGTCTTGATTGTAGGATCCAAGACTATTGCAAATATAAATAAGTGGGGAATATCTTTGCAATGTTTTTGGAATTTTTCCTCCCTAGCATCAAAAATAATTGTAAACATATTATTCTATCTAAAAGTCTTAAGAGCATCACTCATATTATACACCTGCCTTAACACTTTACATGAAGTCGATTCATAAAAAGTAGAACATGTAACAGGCATATCATAAAATACATTCAAAAAATCTAGAAATTTATATACAACATTCTAATCATAATCATTTATATGACAATCTTCATAATTTGTTCTCTCATTATAAAAACTAAAAATTGCTTCGGAAAAATTTTGGCAAGAAAGCAACATCAAAGATATAGAATTCTAATTAACTTCCATTTCAAGGTGAATCTACTCTTTTTTAATTCAAAAGTTTATAATGTAGATAAAAATTGTTGATGTCTCGAAGGTGCTTTAATATATAAAATGACTGTTTTAATTTTTTTCTAAATAAGGATTTATATGGAGCATACCAACTTGAACAATTAAAATAATAATTATAAAATACGCATCTAACATGAAAACATTTTGAGCCATTTGTAGGTGAGAGAGTAGAAATTTTCCACAAAACATATCAATTGTAGCAGCATTGGCTGATGCATTATCAAATGATATGCTAAAATGTTTATTAGTAATTTCATATTCTCTTAAAACGAACATTATGGCTGAGTAAATTACTAAACCAGTATGATGATAGTCTAAATCAAAAAATGAAAATAATTTTTTTCCAACCTCCATTCACCATTAATCGTAGGAATAGACTACGAACTCATAGAAAATAACCAGTCATATTAATACCAATCTAAAAATCAGCAGAAATTGAAATAACACCTTTGAAATTGATAAAAGTATTAGTCAAGAATTTTTTCATCTCATTAAATATTTTGTTTGAATCACATTTTAGTGTATTTCTAGGCACTTTCTTAAGTTGAAGCTGAACATACCTATGCAAAAATTTCGTTAGTTGTTTAACTTTTGCAAATCTTAAAGGTTGCTTTGTTGTAGCAAGATACATAGCCAATCCTTCTCACATGTTCTGCTGTGAACATATGAATGATGTTATAGTACTGAAAGGTCCAGAACTATCCACAAGACGTATGAATACTTGTCAGACAAAACACTATCCACAAGACCCAAAATAAACATAAATTTCAAAATATGGTACTGAAAGGTCCAGAACCATATTTTGAAATATATGTTTATTTTGGGTCTAGTGGATAGTGTTTTGTCTGACAAGTATTCATACGTCGTTGGAGATGCCATGTTCCACTTTTACTTTTGGCACTTAAAATGGGTTGACAAAATTTGCCCACCGTTGCATCCACAATTTCACCCTTTTTGTTTAGAACTTTCTCCAAACTAAAACATGATCAAACAATTGATATTCTTGGTCATGTGGTACTGATGATAGAATTAGAACTAGTAGTGGTAGAAATAGAACTACTGTGACTTGCTTGAGAAATAGGGGGGGATCGCTCAGGTCGGATAATAAATATATTATCTAGATCAAGTTCTGATGCAGCAATTTCTTCATCCACAACTTCATTTCCCTCTTCAATAAAATTAAAATTCTCATACAACTCAAAATGTCTTCTCATATAATTATTGTGAGAGTGAGACAAATTATATAAAAAATATTTAAATAAAAGTATAAAACTTGTGGACTGTGGTGTAGTTGTGTGGGTGACAAAAAATGAAAAAATAAGGGAGCAAGAGAGAAGTGACAGAGAAACCAATTGAATGGCGTTTTGCTTTTGTTTGAGATTTAAGTAAAAAGAAGAAGTTGCTTGGGATTATAGGAGAATTTAGAGGACATTGGGTCCACTGAGAGAGTATGAGTTGAAATTGAGATGAAAATTGAAAATGATTAAACTATTTAAATAGAGTAAAAAAGGAAAAAAAATAAATAACAGTTAAAATTTTTAACATACACAATTTCGCAGAGCTTCCTACAAGATTGTAAATCTAGTTATTGTTTTTATTTACTTTTTACTTTTGTTTAAGTTGTTTTATTTGTTAGATGAGTAGTCAAATCAATTCATAATCTTTTTATAATTTTTTCTAACCATTGAATGAATAGTCAAATCAATTCAGAATTTCTTTACTATTAAATAATCAAAGAAATTTATTTTTTGGTCGATGCCTGATTGCGAGCAGTGAATGATGCACTTTTAATTGTGTATTTAAATCAACTTCACTTTTTTAGCCTGTAAAAATTGAAAATTTTGTGCAATTTGCAGTTTGCAATTGATATTTGTGAGCACTTATGTAGTCAAATTAATCAATTGTTTTTGCACAATTCTATACTATTTTATAATGTTCATTTCTTTTAATTTTTTCATTTATTTTTCTAATAATTTAATACATTTTTTTCCTTGCCAAAATGGCAAAATCTCTACCTCCACAAATTTAATATTTCACTAATTATTTTCTACCTACCTCTGAGTCCCACCTATCTAACCACCTGTTGTACTTTTACTACTAATTATACATACACACCAATATACTATGACACTTCACAATTATAAGTTTTGACTTGTGAATATCACAGTGTAAATTATGACTTGTGAATATCAGTAGAAATTAGAATTCTTTTTTTTTTTAACTTTTCTTGTATTCCAAAACCACAATGGATCCTCAAGGATACAATGGGGATGCCAGAGAACCTCAACACCCTCAAGAGCACGATGTCGATGCTGTAGAACCTCAATAAAACAACAACAATGCAAGGCTAAATGTATTTAGTTATCCATGGCATAATGGGGTTTTATCAACAATTGTTAGCTTGTTTGATTCACCACCAAGATAGAATTAACCTTATTCATTTATTGTAACTGTGATTAATCAATATTTCATAGTTGTGAATTGTGACTTGTTATAATTAATATTTCGTAGTTGTGACTTGTTGTAATCGGTTTTTGGAGTTTATAATTTTAAATCTTCATTAATCATTACCATAGTCTATGGAATTAGATTTATGTATCAATATTTTATAATTGGTTATTGCAAAATTAGATAATATAGTTGTCTTAATGTGATATTAATTTTTATATTTTAATTTGAAACTTGTAAGTAGTAATGTTATTATTGATTATGATCTATGAATTTATATAAGTTTAAGTTAACAACTAAATGTTGACCCTTAAAAAAATTCATTATTATTATTATTATTATTAAGTATTAAGAAAGAATTCTAATACCATAAGCTCTAACTTAGTAGTTAGTATTACATTCTCGTACTATTTTAGTTTATTATTATTAAGTATTGACTTGAGTTTTAAACTTTTGATTTTATTAAATTGGACTAAAGGCATGTGAGCCTAAGAAAAGTACATGGGTTTGACAAAAGTATGCCAATAGCTTAGCTTACTTTCTTAAAAAAAATGAAAAAAAAATAATTAAAAAGCTTGTCGTACTTTTTCTCGGGCATGGCACATGTGGGCTTGTGGGGTGGCCATACTGGCCCAAAGGAAAAAAAAAATGCATGGTATGTCCTGGATCATTCACATAGTGTGCCGTGCCATGTGGGCCCACCGGTCCTAATGGGTCATCTTGTGATGGGCCATGCTATGGCCGTCTCTATATCTATGCATACCTTTCCTATATACTAACTTCATTTGAAAAATAAATTTATGCGTTAACAAACAAATAACCATTCAAAATCAATGAACACAAAAAAAATCCACCCTTTTATGCACAAAGTAAAATGAGAATTTTAAGAGAAAATTATGAAATGGGCAACTTTGAATTGGATAATTTGATAAGAGAATAAGAAGGAGATGGAGGTTGAGAACTTTAATAGTATAATTTATGGTTTTGTGAAGAACAAAAGATTTGGTAATGAGAGTTGAAATGAAGATATGGTAAGGAAAGAGAGGAGTGTTATGTGATAATTTTGAATTTTGATTATGTGTTGTTTCTTATGGTCTTGTTTGTGGCTTGAAAGTTTTGGAAGTCTTCAATGTGAAATTGGTTTCTTCCAATATCTCATCAAGTATTTTCTTTTGTAGATGTAAGAGAAAAAGCCCATATTAATTTTTTAGGATAAATAAATAAATGAAAGAGAGAATGTCGATTTTCTCTCTGTTAAAATTAATATATACCAGCTATTCCTTATTATTTTCATAATATTAAAAATGATTATGGCACAAAAAATTTAAATGAAGAGAGGGGTAAATGAGTAATTTCTATAATAATTTAGCTTGAAAATATAAAAATATATATTTATTATGAGAAAAATATTTTAAAAAATTAAAAATTAAAAAAAAGTATCTTCTTATTAATTTTTTATTCACACCGAAACATATATCTATTTTTAGTACTTCATTTTTTATTTTAATTCTTCTTTATATGACTTATTTAATTTATAATAAATACAAATAAAAATATATTTGAAAATAAGGATAATAATACTATAAAATTATATTACCAAGGAAATTATTAGTTAGAGTTCGACTATTGGCACCCCTTAATTGATCTTATAAAACTCTTATTATATTGTAATTACATTTAAGGACAAATACAAAAAGAATTAACTGCATGTATTTTTTTCCTCTCCCCTTTTTCTCTCTTTTTTATTCCCACCTATAAGATTGGTTTGCACAATCTTAAAACAACAATCCTTTTTTTATTTTTTTTATGTGAATTATTTTTATTTTTGGGAAGCTAAAGTTTTTTTGTTTTGTAGAGAGAGAAAATTTAAGAAGATTAGAGATATCAAAACTGCAGTTTTTTTTTGTTTTGCGTAAAAGAGATTATTAAAAAAAAGGGTAAAAGGAGTATTTTATATTCAAAAAAATAAGGAAGCTACAACATATTTGCAGTATCTTATCTGCAAAAGCTTCTTCTAGCCACTCTAGGTGTTCAAGAAGGGAAATTACAAGATTGGCTGATAGTCTAGGCATATGCTTAATGATAACTTCATTTTTGTCAGTTGTGAAGTCACTAAATTCACCTACAATCTAGCATCTTTAGCCATTTTGACTCTTCGTAAAATCGCTTCTAAGTCTACAATTTCCACATTACTAGTCCAAAATTTCCTGCAAATTAATGCCGCCATAAATTTAAACTCTTTTCGACTAGTGACTACAACTCCAATTTCCGTAAACCTTCTGTACCGTTTACAGAAGTATCTATACTTAGTTTGTACTAATTTTCTTTTGGGGGAAACCATTGCATTTCATTGCAAAAAAATTATAAGTGTGAGAAATGATTGTAAATTGAAAGATTTTTAAGTGAGAAGGAAGGGTTCTTTAAAAAAAAAGGTATTTTTGACAATAACTGAAGTATAATTGAAATAGGGGTAATAGGATTTTGAAGGGGTACCAATAATCCAACTCTATTAGTTATTATGAAAATAATAAAAAAAATACAGTGTACATTAATTTTAGGAAGGGAGAAATTATCAATCTTCCTAAATGAAAGACTATTCACAATTTTTTGTTTCAAAAGAGTGTAATTTTGTCAACAGTAAAAATTGGTCAAAGAAAAAGCATAAAAGCTTTTTCTTGTTGTGTAGTCAAAGTTGAGACATTTCTAAAATTACAACTTAAAAGATGCAACAATTTTGAAATTCCCAAATTCGTTAGCTTTTTTCGTTTTTTGCCCCTTTTAAACGTGGGTCCAGCTACCTTGCATCATGGGTTTAGTACCTCAGTTATTTGTCTTTTAGCAAATGACCCTTTAGATTGTAAACAAAGATAGTTAACGGTTGAGATTTAACAGCGGAAAAATGGGTAACCGGCTGAAGCTGTAGTACAGTAAAACAAAAACAAGAAAAATAATTCAATCTAAATTCACAGCTCCCTCTCTCTTTTTCTGTCTCTCTCTCCTCGTGAATACACTTGTTCTTCATCCATAATTGACCGTCACAGTTCTTCAAACAAAACTGGCTGCTGCGTTGAGAGAGAAAGCTGCCGACGCATCTCGGCTCCCTGTGCTACTGCTTCTGCATCTCTGCTCTGTTGCTGCTGTACTTGAGGATCGACGGCTGCTGCTGCAACCACGTCTCCGCTCCAGGTGCTGCTGCTGCATCTCTGCTCTGATTCGACTAGTGATGGTGGTGCTGTTGTTGTTGCGTCTATGTGGGTAAATTTTGCTGCATCTATTTTGTTCATGTAATTATTAATTGATTTTTTTTTGTGTTTTGTGTTTTGTTCATAAGATTGTTAATTGATTTTGTTCCCTGGGTTTTGTTCATAAGATTGTTAATTGATTTTGTTCCCTGGGTTTTGTTCATAAGATTGTTAATTGATTTTGTTTGTTCTTTTCTTTACTTATTGTGACTTCATTTCTCATTGGGATAAATTTAAGAAGTATGAATACATATTGGATAAATTAACTGCACGTGTGGGTGGAAAACAGGTAAAAATTTTGAATTTTTTTAGGCATTCATCAGCTTAAGGTAAGATATTTTGTGTTATTAAATTGAATAATAAAATTTTGGGAGGATGGGGAGTTGGAAAAGTAGTTGTGGGATGTTGGGGGCAGTAGTATTACATAGGATCCTCTGTTGTCCGATAGTCTTTAAGTTATATATAATCAATGGCAAACGTTACATTTTGGTCGTCTCTTTCCTTTTTCTTTTTAAGAAATTCATAGTTCTTACCTGGAGTTCAGACATAATGAAAATTACGTTCAATTTGGTTTATGGAGTTTAAATTCTATATCGAATTATTTTATGAAGCAGTATTCCTTGTTCTCGAATATGATATTGTACGATTTCCAGTACCGCATGGCAGTCCATTGTTGACATTTCACAATAGAAGTTGGACCTGACCAAGTGTTAACGAAACAAGAAATGGAAGATGAGGCTTAAGAAAAAAAATGAGTGGGA